>CM056053.1:270881859-271154136 GCA_029574335.1 Rana kukunoris
AAAAAGTCCCCTGCTGCATAATCACAGACAAGGGCTTACTTTGGGGGTAGCATGGGAACCGGAGGCTGCTGTTGGTTTTATCTGAGCGGGTGCTCCCTCCTCAGGCTCCATTGGGGAGTAGCGATCAGCCAGGGAAAATAGGCTGCTGTCCCAGGCAGCATGTGCTCAGTGTACTGCACCATGTTCCTTATGAACATGGCGCCAGAAAATGCGTTAGGGGCTTCCAGTTCCGGTGCCATCTTACCGTGGCACCGGAAGTCCTCCGATGCCATTTTGGTACACCTCGGTGAAGCTGAGGAAGACAAGGTATCCACCAGCCGAGCTAGGGAAAAAACCTGAAGGAGGTTGCCATTACCTTTACAGGTAAGCAAGTACCTCAAACAGGGAACCCTTCTGGCTGAAAAAAACAGGGACTGAACACACCCAGGACTTGGTCACAACCAGTACTGGATGTTGCCAGAGCAGGGAGGTCCGCCAAACAAAACGTGTCAGTGCTCCTGGAGGTTCTGCAAACACAAAACAACTGAGGGTCAGAGGAAAGGGAGGGGCCTTTTAAATTGTATTTGATTTGTGTTTCCTGTAGAGGTCGGAGCCAACCATCTCTCAAGTAGCTGTCCTGGAAGGTGAGGGGGGAAAACAGCATTTTAGCTTGCACATGATTGGATGATAAAGTCAGCAGAGCTTCCCCTCATTTCAGATCTACAGCAAGTGCACTTTGCACTTGCAGTGCAAAGTGGATTTGTCTTTAGTAAATAACCCCCATAGTGTCCGAGGATCACAATTCTCCACAGCTCAAAAGTGTACAGATTTATCTAGGAGGACTGAAACCCCTCGTGAGTGAGAGGTATGGGTAGAATAAAACCCCAACCAATCCACAAGCTTTTGAGGGCCATTTGTAATCATCCTTCCACATGTGTTTCTACCAGGACCATTATATGTTGCTTTTTGAGGAAAGAAAGAACTGCAGATCTCTTCACCTTATCCGTCATCCCCCAAACATTCCATGTGATAAGCTTAATGGTCGCCATAGTGTAAGAGACATAAAATTCTCTACGAGTTAATGCACCCTTCCACAGGAATAAAGTTTGTCAAACCAACTGATGCTGGGTTCTCTGCATTCGGTTCACAAAAGCAGGAGATTTTGACTGACTCTCTATGGAGCCGGTTCACATATCTCCGCTGCGGCTCTGGTGCAAATTTGTGGCTCTTTTTGTCAGTTTCAGGTCCGAATTCAGGCTGAAATCAGACCCAAAATGGTGAATCAGGAAACAAACAACGGACCCCTGCTGGGAGCCGCATTTGGTGATGGTGTAAACCCAGCCTAAGACCTTCCAACATCGAGAGCAGTAAATTATGCGTTAGTGCAAAAAGATTAAGCAATGCATACAGCAACATAATCTGTACCCATAACACACATTTAAAATGGCTTTGCATCAGAAAAGTAACAACCCCCTCCCGTGTTCAAATCTAGTTTACAACAGTTAAAGGGGTTGTAAAGACAAAAATATTTTCCTCCTAAATTAAAGTCTGACAGTAGCTGATAAAGTAAAAAGTAATGTTTTGCATTATAACTAGTTTGATACCTGTTGAAATCGAGCCGTTTTATTCACCTCCGTCACTACTGAATCGTTATTCTGACTTCCTGGTTTGCGGTGCACATTCATTCTTGCTACATCATGGCCTAATGGGAACTAGAGTTCCCATTAGGCTTAGCCTACATGCCTGTGAGGGATAAGAGAGCATCTTAATGCAGGGCTGTAGTCATAGGAAGGGGGTGAGCACATTCTGCTTTCCACCATGCAAAACGGCTCAGATGCTGGTGGAAAGCAAGAAGAGGAGAGACAGGAAATGGCATTTTCAAACCTGGATTACTGTATTTTGGAGGTCGAAAGGAAAAACGACGTAAGTGATATTTAAATGCTCTAGCTTACAGCAATCAATTGATCTAATAAAAAACAAACCTTTAGTGTTCCTTTAAGATCTGCCAGCATAGTACAGGCAAGGTTAATTATGGTAAACATTAACTCACTTGCCCTCTCTGCATAGCAGAGTTTTCTATGCATAGCAGAGATTTCAGAAAACAACAACAGGTAAAATGTAAACAGCCATTTTCAATATTTTAGTTATCTAAATGGAGACATGTAATGAATATAAAGTAGGCTGTAAGTTTAGTTTGGCAAGGTTATTTTAATTTGCAACAGGAAGAGTTTAAGATCACACTTGGCGCTCTCCATTTTCTAGCTGCCGCCGCTGCCCCAACCTAATGTGCCAAATGTAATGGTCAAGAAAAGCTGCATGTGCCATTTTTAAAAGGTCGCAGTTCATCTAACCATTTTGTCAGAAGAAGAGACAAAGCCACAGTGATCTTTCCACCTCTCTCCTCCAGTTTATACAACCCACAACCTCTTAGTTGCACACCTGATACCTCTAATCAGTCTGTCAATAGGACTTGCAGAATCTAATCCCAATACACATCTCACTGCCCCACAAAATGTTATGATTTGCTCACTTGAGTGGCTAGAGTTTTAATATACTTGGTATGGTCCCAGGCACATCCGTCATTTAACAGTCAAATACTTCATCTGAATTAATAAACATGGTTGCTCTCTCCTGGTAGAATCCATAATATAAGCGCATTTTATAACTTCTGAAAAAAACACAAAACAGCAAGAATAAGATAATATTTATTTCCCTCAGGTAATTTGTAGCATTTTGAGCCCAAACACCACTACACTGGGAGTACCGGAAGCAGAACAGGCCCAATTCCTCGCCTAGGCGACCTGGGAATCCGAAACCTGTCATGTCTATATTCATTATAAAAGGTAATGGCAGACTGTAACATGTAGGTATTCATAGAGAATATCTATAGAAAACTGGATTTGTGGCATGATCATAAAAAGAGACATCCCATAGGCACCCCTCAGCCTCCTGATGGTCAGACCATTTCTGACAACATCCCTTCCCGAGCAAGGACAGGAGACTGCCCTGAAAGTTGTCAGCTGTCATGTACCAAACAAAAGGAAGGTCAGTGAAGTCATGAGAGACAAATATACCAACTTTCTGCTTGACTGAAGTCTGCTGAAACCAGGACTTGCAAGTATTTTCATTTCCCACCTCTTTGACTTGATGTTGCATATGGTCTCTTTGTAATACTTTTTTTGTAAACATTTTATACCTTTTTATTATTAAACCTTATTTTAAAAAGCATTAAAACTGTCTCTAATGCATGAACACAAACAAAAGGAATCCTCATCTCTTAAAGAGCGCTACTGTAGTGTAAAACGCTGTCTATACTGTCTGGTGACGGTGTGTGTAATGCCGCGTACACACGATCATTTTTTTTTCGCCATGAAAAAAACGTTTAAAAAAAAAAAATTAATTTAAAATGATCGTGTGTGGGCTTTACAACATTTTTCGGGTTCTGAAAAACTACAATTTTTTTTTCCGAGCATGCTGCATTTTTTTTTAACGACTTTTTAAACAATGGTGTTTTTCGAGTTGTAAAAAATGATCGTGTGTGGGCTAAAATGACGTTTAAAACCTGCGCATGCTCAGAAGCAAGTTATGAGACGGGAGCGCTCGTTCTGGTAAAACTACCGTTCCTAATGGAGTAAGCACATTCATCACGCTGTAACAGACAGAAAAGCGCGAATCGTCTTTTACTAACACGGAATCAGCTAAAGCAGCCCCAAGGGTGGCATCATCCGAATGGAACTTCCCCTTTATAGTGGCGTCGTACATCACCGTGCTTTGCTAGAGCATTTTTAAATGAAGTTGGAAAAAAAACGTTTTTTTTTTCCATGCCGAAAAATGATCGTGTGTATGCGGCATTAAAGACTTTTATTTGAATATCATAGGTTGCTATTGCCAATCTTGTGAAAGTTTACTACTTCTCTATAAAAGTCATTGGTGGTGGCAGTTTAAAGAATGAATTGTTTAGTTAACTAAACCCAGTGATACGCGCTCTCACTCTGTTGACGCCTAAATTGTGGTTCAAAAAAGCTGGAAAATCTTTATGCAGGGCAGAACTGAGAGTGTCATTGTTGCGAATCAGTGACAGCATGGTGTGGTGTTAACCAGTCAGTTGTCACAAGTTGGTGAAAAGGGCAATGGTCCGACTCCGCATTTGTCACGCTAAAAACTACTGCTTATCTGCCCGACTTGAACTTGGCAAGGGGTTGCATGGGTTTTGTTCGGGGATTATGGCCAGGAACAACCAGTCAGTGACGCTGTCCAAGCACAGATCTCTCCATTTAACTGGACCCATGTGAACCCTGCTGCAGATGTGTTCCAAGGTGATCAACAAATGGAGGGAGCTGCACATACCGTAGTTATTACAGAAGTTCTAATACCTGATTAGGTTACAGGGAAGCAGGAGTACAACATAGGAAAGTTCTAGTATACATTTAGGATCCCCTTTAAAAGACAGAAACAGGAGTAAGAAGAATAACGCTATAAAGCATAAGATGAAGAACAGTCATGAAAATCAACTAGAAAAAACCCCCTGCAAAAACAGTTCAATAGATATACTTTGTCATTGTATACATACAACAAAAATGTCCGGGTAATCTTTACAGCAGCATTATAAGTGCAGTTAGGAAACTGATAACACTTAGTAGGTATAGCTATAGTATAATAATGATAATTTAAAATACAAAAATACAGTGTCTGTATATTGCATTAATGTATACAGAATAACCTAAAGTCAAATTAACCTGCTCTAATTAAAAGTGTTACTAAACCAACAGTAAAATCAGTCTGTATATGCAGTAAAGCATGCTTGTTATACTCACTGTGGAACCTAAGGGGCAAATCCTCTGCATTGTATAAAAAGGCAGTTTGATCCCATCTTCTCTGATCCTCCCTTTCTTCCACTGTCCCCAATCCATCTCCTGATAGAACAGAGTCTAGGAGACCAGTTGCACATGCTCAGTTTGGCGTGTCTTTCTAGAGAGAGTTTTTCTTTTCTTGGGAGAGTACATACAGGGAGTGCAGAATTATTAGGCAAGTTGTATTTTTGAGGATTAATTTTATTATTGAAAAACAACCATGTTCTCAATGAACCCAAAAAACTCATTAATATCAAAGCTGAATATTTTTGGAAGTAGTTTTTAGTTTGTTTTTAGTTTTAGCTATTTTAGGGGGATATCTGTGTGTGCAGGTGACTATTACTGTGCATAATTATTAGGCAACTTAACAAAAAACAAATATATACCCATTTCAATTATTTATTTTTACCAGTGAAACCAATATAACATCTCAACATTCACAAATATACATTTCTGACATTCAAAAACAAAACAAAAACAAATCAGTGACCAATATAGCCACCTTTCTTTGCAAGGACACTCAAAAGCCTGCCATCCATGGATTCTGTCAGTGTTTTGATCTGTTCACCATCAACATTGCGTGCAGCAGCAACCACAGCCTCCCAGACACTGTTCAGAGAGGTGTACTGTTTTCCCTCCTTGTAAATCTCACATTTGATGATGGACCACAGGTTCTCAATGGGGTTCAGATCAGGTGAACAAGGAGGCCATGTCATTAGTTTTTCTTCTTTTATACCCTTTCTTGCCAGCCACGCTGTGGAGTACTTGGACGCGTGTGATGGAGCATTGTCCTGCATGAAAATCATGTTTTTCTTGAAGGATGCAGACTTCTTCCTGTACCACTGCTTGAAGAAGGTGTCTTCCAGAAACTGGCAGTAGGACTGGGAGTTGAGCTTGACTCCATCCTCAACCCGAAAAGGCCCCACAAGCTCATCTTTGATGATACCAGCCCAAACCAGTACTCTACCTCCACCTTGCTGGCGTCTGAGTCGGACTGGAGCTCTCTGCCCTTTACCAATCCAGCCACGGGCCCATCCATCTGGCCCATCAAGACTCACTCTCATTTCATCAGTCCATAAAACCTTAGAAGAATCAGTCTTGAGATATTTCTTGGCCCAGTCTTGACGTTTCAGCTTGTGTGTCTTGTTCAGTGGTGGTCGTCTTTCAGCCTTTCTTACCTTGGCCATGTCTCTGAGTATTGCACACCTTGTGCTTTTGGGCACGCCAGTGATGTTGCAGCTCTGAAATATGGCCAAACTGGTGGCAAGTGGCATCTTGGCAGCTGCACGCTTGACTTTTCTCAGTTCATGGGCAGTTATTTTGCGCCTTGGTTTTTCCACACGCTTCTTGCGACCCTGTTGACTATTTTGAATGAAACGCTTGATTGTTCGATGATCACGCTTCAGAAGCTTTGCAATTTTAAGAGTGCTGCATCCCTCTGCAAGATATCTCACTATTTTTGACTTTTCTGAGCCTGTCAAGTCCTTCTTTTGACCCATTTTGCCAAAGGAAAGGAAGTTGACCAATAATTATGCACACCTGATATAGGGTGTTGATGTCATTAGACCACACCCCTTCTCATTACAGAGATGCACATCACCTAATATGCTTAATTGGTAGTAGGCTTTCGAGCCTATACAGCTTGGAGTAAGACAACAAGCATAAAGAGGATGATGTGGTCAAAATACTCATTTGCCTAATAATTCTGCACTCCCTGTATGATCAGCACAGGGCCAATCATCACTGTCCAGACAGAGGGTCAGGGGTCCTTTAGCTTTATAGAACAGTCAGAGCAGAATAGAAACTTCTCCTACAAGCTTTAAGCAGACACTGGTAGAAGTCACAAGACTGCTCTAGCTGCCGATGGGAAAGAGGTATTTAGTAGTTTAGATTTACCTATTCCATTTCCATGTTCTGTGTACTGAGGGAGACCAGCTATAGTGAATGCAGGGTCCTGGGTTTAGTAACACTAACTTAGAACCAAGCAGCTAGGCTTATAGCCCAAATTTACCAGCTTCATATAACCAGTGTTGCTATGTTGCATCTCTAAAATGTAAACCTTACAAACCCAACTACGAAGGAACATTCCTGGCACAATCAAACACATACACAGCAAAATGTACAAGAATTGTTGGCTGATCACCACTTCTCAAACACCTACAGTCTTTGTTACCTGTATATATTTGTAAAAATGCAACCAATATGTATAATATTTAGTAAACATTGCATTTTATTAACATTCTTCAAGCATAAACCATCATAATAATCACAAGCTAATAAGGCATAGAAAATGCTTATTAAATAATACAACTACTGCATGAACTTCAATTATGGAACCTAATGAGTCTCTACAATTTCTCTGTGGAAAACAAACAAAAAACATAAATAAAAATAAAAAACAGTGGCATTCAAACCAGTGGCTTGTGTGTGTAGTCCGCAATGGTTGAATCATTTTCACCCAGACTGCTGAAACTAATATTAAACCTTTTTAGCATGTAGGCAAAACTAGATTTGCTAGTACACTGAAATAGTGTTTGTAATTAGTAAAAGTGCATCTAAATAACTGCAGAGTTAATAGGAGCCTACAAATGTTGTTAGCAATCTCATAATGCTGCACTTGTTGGTTCCCAATACAGATATTTTCAGACAGATGCAGGAGTGATTCTTGGATGCAGAGCAAGACATTCAAGTATTTCCAAAGTAGCAAAGCCCTTATACATACTGTATATCGTACCTCTGCCTATAAATATGTCCTGGACTGCTAGAAAAGGTCTAGGAAACCAAGCTTCAAATGTCAACTCCTATCAAATGGAAATAACTAGCGCAAAGTGTTTCCATTGAGTGAGTTTTCTTACCAAGATCATTTTAAGAAACAATGCTATCCTAGGCACAAGTAAACATTGCCTGCTCATTTGGTTACCAACAAGGATAACAATCAGGATTATTACTTGAAGAAAAAAAAAAGGTGATATTTCTGTATCTCCCATAGTAAACCCTCAAAAGATCACAGCACTTTTATCTCGGAGCATGAACACATGGGAAAAAAACTTGAAATTGTTAAATGTGGCTTGGTGGTTCCAGCTTCTATTCTATACTGCCCTTGGCATTGATCTAGCAACTGCTTTAAAGGTAAATATATCCAAGTTTGTCAGACAGGTCTTTATTTTAAATTGGATATTCCATACAGATTATTTTTTTAATAAAATATCAAGTACATATTTATATTAGCAAAGGATAACAAAGTTCAAGTTTTGTTACAAATTCATTAAAGGTAAAACTTCAAAATGTAAGCCATTGGGGAAACAAATCATCACAATTTTACTCTCTTCTGGAAAAAACTGATAATTGCATTCATGCACTCGTCTGACAGCCAGCGCTCCTTGAGGCGTTCACACTCTTCAATATTCACAGCATGCAGCTTTTCCTTCTCGGTTGCACGCATTAACTGCTTGGAAAAAACCAAGGACTGTTGAAAAAAAAGCAAAGAAAATACATTTTTGTTAGAACATACATAATAGTATATGTATTGCTTGCCTCTGTTGCGAGACATGGGAGGATTTTAGTTTTATAAAGTCTTCAATTTATGTCAAATACTGGCAAAAGCAAAAATCTCTGAAAAAGCTTTAGAATTTAAAGGGGGCAGTGTCTCTGGAAAGCTCCTCATCCAACCTGTGCTCCCTCACAGCTCTGTGTTATTCCCTAGTCAGCGAAAATACCTAGCACTTCAGGGTGTGGAGGAGCATATGTCTCACTCCCCAGTGACAGTGACCTGGCCTATTAGCTGATTGCTAAGCCTGAGCACTGTTAAATGGCCAGAGGAGCTACATCACCACTACCCTGGATTTCCAATCTCCGCACCAGCTGCAGAGGTGGAAGGAAATGCAAGCAAGTCAAGTCTAGTGGGGTTGGGGGATGCCCTGTTAGGAGTCACATTGCCTTGCATGAGCTGCACCATGTTCAACTAAATCTCTATCATGTCTTCCATTGTGTTTGATCACACAATAGCAATTTATGCAAAACAAAAAGGACAAATCCTGTCAAAAAAATAAATAAAATTACCCCTGTTGGAAAGTTTTTCACCACATGGGAGTGCCTAAAGACTAAAATGCAGCATTGTCTGTTTTGGCCAAGCATTCCAATCCTGGCCAATATGTTGTCAGTGTTGTATCTCACTAAGAAAGGCATAACAACATGTGATGGCTATCATATTCCTCCATCTTCTTTCCAGAATATTCTCCTAGCATCAAGAATATAACACATTATACAGAACTGAGTGTAAGCAGCAAGGGTATAATACTTTATACAGAACTGAGTGTCTACACTGGTTTTAATTTATAAACAAATACCAGCAGGGTGAGGTTCCTAGTGTTGCTTGGGCCATTGGGTTAAAGCAGAAATCAATTTCACATACAAGACAATAACCCCCACACGCTCTAAATGAACCTAAGGCGACTGCCTATTCATTTAATCCAGGCATTTTTTCTCAGAAAATAGGTGCAGAAACTCAACCATGACGACCCCCCCCCCCAAATAGTGGGTGTGGTCAAATTTTACAGTGGGAGGATCTTAAAGGGGCACTAAATACCCTGTGTGCATTAGGTGCCAAGTGCAGAGGTCGGAGGGGGGGGTTTACAGAGTGCAGAATTTAGCCTTCGTCCATAGCTCACATCCCACTTTCACCCCTCTGCAGCTCTAGTAACTTCCTGCACATGGAAGGGTGGCGCCGCCTCTCACGTGCATGGAGATTATCCAGTAGGGGTGCCGGCATCCACACTGCACCCTGGGAACTTGCATTTCCCTAGTCCCTGCACTCAGTGAGGGCCGCTCAGGATCTCTGGGAGCGGTTGGGAGATGAACGGTCACTTGTAAACACAGAAGCTGGACTTCTGTGTTTACAAATGATAGTGGAGAGTAGGGAGCAGATGGCCTGAAACAGAGGTGATGGAGCCGAGTTCTACCAAGTTCCAGCTGAAAAAAAGCCCAGATTTAATCTAAAATTACAAACTCAAACATGGCCAGGTTTGAAAACATATAATATTTCCTAATTTTTCTATACTGTATGTCTTTAGCTTTCTAAGCTATATGACAGTAGAAATTGCACTGGCCATGTTCTAGCTGCAATAACCCATGACAAGAGCTCCTTTTTCTAATGCCTACAGTAAACTGAAATCTAGTCCCCAGACGATAATGCGATGTGAAAATACACACTAAACTTCGAGCCAATTTATAAAATTCACCAGAACTTGTCTTTCTTGTAAGTTTTGAATTTTTCAGTTTGAGGGAGACACTAAAAACACTCTTAAATCTGCATTTTACATATGTGTTAATGCGCATTTATTTGGGCAATTAGACACACAAATGCACCTAAACACGCTAGTGGCAATGTGTGTTATGTGCGCATTTGGTGGTTTTGTGCCAAAACACTCCTCTCCTGAATGCGCTGGTAGTGCGTTTCTTTTTCTGTCTCTAAACACTCCTACCTCTGAATGTCTGTAAATGCTTGTGCGCATGGAAAAAAGACTATAATTGGGGGGGGGCATTTAGAGGTAAAACAAAAAAGGCAAAACACCTGTAAAAGCTGCATTTTTGATGTCCTGTCTGCATGAGGCCTTATAATGTTGCTGGAGAGCGGCACACAAAAATTAGAAATCAGATTTAGCTCACAAAGCGATTATTAACCATAAAAAGGTAATTTTCAAGCATATATGACTTATTTTAGTTCTCATTTGTCTGATAGCATTAAATGGCAATTTTGGCAAACAATCAGTATAAATTATGGAATTCAACTTCCAGAAAAGAGCAATCTTTGTTCCAGATTATTTAAACACAGGTCATAATAGTTATTGTTGCTTCCACATTTGGTGAAACACTTACATTTTTTGGTAGACTGCCATAACCTTTCAGTCTTTCCCAAACCTCTCTTTGGAAAGTGCTGTCTGGAAAGACTTCAGTGACAAGTCCAAGCTGGCACGCTTCCTGTGCAGTCAGAAGCTTGTTGAAGAGGAGAACTTCAGAAGCCTATTAAAATAAATATATTATCAGTTTCCTGCAAAATCCCATACCTGCTTGTATGTATCTAGTTGTGAAAAAGTTTTAGTAAAATATAAAAAAAGAATAGCTATACATATGTAAAATCATAAATTAAACCCCCCAAAAAGTCTTAATACTGTTCAAACTGCAAGATCCATAGGACAACTATTCTGGCCAGTCTGTACCTTCTGTGCATGTGCAGAGAAAATAAGAGTGTCACTTCGGGTATTTTCGGAAGGCGTGACACGCCTTAGCAGCCCGTTAATCAACTCCTCTTGGCTTAGGAACGCCCATTCCCCGCAGGATTCCCCGCTCGGAGCCGGATAACAACGGCTCATAAAACGATAAGTACAAAAAAAAAAAACCCCAGCATACTGCAGATGTTAGCAGTATGCTGGATCTAATGTCAGAAAGTTAAATTTTTGGGTGAACCTCCGCTTTAATTCCCATTCTGCGAATGCGCAGAAGAAGCAAATGAACAGCCAGGAGAGTCTGCAGTGGCTCCCAATAGACTGCACATTGTGGATGTCACAGAAACATGGTTACATTAGTAGAAGACTTTGGGCAAGGCTGAGGTGCCAGGAAAATTTCCACTCCTGCTGGCCACAGTTCGGCCCCCCTGAAGGACAATAAACTCACTCTTTGTTAAGAAAGTTTGGAGACCCCTATTTTAAATAGTAGTTTTATTTAGGCAGATAATCCCACTTCAAGATTACCTTGCTTAGACCCATAATTCGAGGGAATGTGTATGAGGAACAACCCTCTGGACTTTGTCCTAATTGGCTGAAAGGTGTGTGGAAGGTAGCCTGCAAAAAGGAAAAATGCAAGAATGGTTGTTAGCATGACATAGCATTTTAGCAATCACCATCACTCTAAACAAACATGCTCTCAATCTTAAGCTGGCCATACACTGAATTTCAGACAATTTCTGATGAATGGCCAAAATTCAAGCAGTGGTTGGCCCTGTTGCCACGCCACTGCCTGAAATCCTTCAATTCAAAATCAAGGAAGCTGGGATAAAGCCGGACCGGTTTTGCAGCTCCCACTGTGTTCTGAGCCTCGGCAGGGGATATGTATATCTGCAGTATTAGCATCGATAGGGGAATCTGTAAGGCCTCGTACACACGATCAGTCAAAACCAATTAAAACGGACTGAAGGTCCGTTTCATCGGTCCAAACCGATCGTGTGTGGGCCCCATCGGTCAAAAAAAAAAAAAAAAAAGAGAACTTGCTTTAAAATGTAACCGATGGACGCCTAACCGATAGGTCAAAACCGATCGTTAGTATGCAAAAGCATCGATTAAAAAGCTGCACAAATGCGCAGAATCAAGTCGACGCATGCTTGGAAGCATTGAACTTCGTTTTTTTCAGCACGTCGTTGTGTTTTACGTCACCACGTTCTGACACGATCGGTTCAATAACTGATGGTGTGTAGGCACATCAGAACATCAGTCAGCTTCATCGGTTAACCTATGAAAACGGTCCTTTGGACCGTTCTCATCGGATTGACTGATTGTGTGTACGTGGCCTAAGTGTATAACCAGCTTTAGCACACAGAGCTAAAACGCAGTGAATACCATATATATCATAATAGCCAAAAATAACACAAATATCTTCTAAAACAGTTAAATAAATACTTACCCTATCTGTGGCATAGACCACATCAAACAGTCCTAATATGGTGACTGAGATGCCAACTGCAGGTCCATTAACAACAGCAATAAGAGGCTTTGGAAAATCAATGAATTTACTGACAAATGCTCTGAAAGTGAAAAAAATATATATATATATATTGCTGGATTAAATGACATCTTTAATTATTATTTTTTTTTTTTAAACAAACAAGGTAGAAAATGCATAAGCGTACGTATTAGAAAATACACGTTGAAGCAGAACTAGCTATACCTATGGCATCTAGAGTCTTTGCTTACCCCCAGTGCCGATTCTGACCTCCCTGGGGCCCTAAGCAAAATTCTGCTAAGGGGCCCTCTACGGTGGCAAAAAATGGGCATCTACGGTGGCAACAAATGGGCGTGGTTTATGGGAAATGGTGGGTGTGGTTTACTCGGAGGGGGTGTGGTTAGAAAGAAAGAAAAGAAAGGACAGCATGCCCAGATCCTTAACCACAATAGAAATGTGTATTCCAGAAAGTTTAACAAATCACCAGATGGTGCTTCAATAATCTCGGACACCAGGCGTTCCCAGCGGGGTCCCCCCTTACACCAGGCGTTCCCAGCGGGGTCCCCCCTTACACCAGGCGTTCCCAGCGGGGTCCCCCCTTACACCAGGCGTTCCCAGCGGGGTCCCCCCTTACACCAGGCGTTCCCAGCAGGGCCCCCCTTAAATCATCAGGTATGATGCCCAGCCCCCAGCAGCATAGACTCAGTACAGTGGCCATAGGACAGAAGGAGCTGGCCGGGTTGCTGCCAATAGGAATTGAGCTGCAGCACCGCCCACCCCCGCCCCTTCCCACGTCATTTCACTCACAGACAGACATCAGTGGGGCGGGAGGTGGGCGGTGCTGCAGCTCAATTCCTATTAGCAGCCATCCGGCCGGCTCCTCCCGTCCTGTCCACTCTGTACTGAGCAATTCCTATTGCTTGGTCTACAAGAAAATGGCGGCCGTTGTCTCCGCCCGGCCATGGACCTCTAGCGGCGTCAGCGGCAAATAATCGGGGGCCCTGAATAATGACTAGCAAGCGTATAGGGCGGATTGGCCCTGCTTACCCCATTACAGCTTGCCTGTAATAAGGGTCTTTGCTGCGCTTCAGAGAGTTCATAGAAAAAGCCACTTTGCGTACTTACCCCTTTCAGGAGGCCAAAACAATAATAATAAAAAAAAAACACACACACACACACACACGCACATTGCTGGGCCAAGAAAATGTCCAAAATAGCAATCTACCATAGTTATGGAAAGTTGGTGCGTTAATAGGACAATACATTACAAAACAAACTGTGTAAGTTACCGATAGGAAAATAAATAAAAAATCTTAAATCTGCTTTTTGATACTAGAATACCATATAAGTTTATGATACGTTAATAAAAAAAAGTGATGCAATCAATTATTTGTAAAGCTGAACTCCAAGCTTACCATCAGTTGCAGTTGTAGAGGTTCCTCTCCTGTATTGAAATTTCTTACTTTGATTTCACTGCACAGCTTCTTACAGTGTGCATCAGAAGCTTCAACAATTCAGATAAAGCCCCATTCCCTGGCTTAAGAACCTCCAATATCATATAGCGCTTTCCTCCCCAGCCTTACTGTCACCGGCCCACAACATTTACTGGATTTCACTCATGTAGGCTCGCCATCGTATGTGGGTTTTGTCTAGTGTGATCCGCATGCAAATGCATCCTTACTAGGAATGCCTACTGACTGATCCCTGCCCATAAGGACTGTGACAGGAAGTCAGGTAAATCTGTGGGTGTTGTCTCAGACGGGAGATACATTTCTGCCTTGTTTAGACAATACACCAATTACTACAAGGTGTCGGCTGCAGAAGTAGGCAGAAAGGTTTAGGGCGTTGGAAAACTTCAGCTGTTCAGAATGAGGCAATTAAGGCCTCTATAAGTCATCCAGAGGATGACTACTGATTGCTGCATCCTAAGGCTTCTTGAGTTAAGGAGAGCAGTGAGAAATACTTCTAAAGAGGCGAGGTGGTTGTTGATTTTTCTGTGTGATAAAAATCAAAAAAGACCATTGTTTCTCTGCTGTATGACCAGCAGTAGGCTGTGCCAGACTCCATAGATAGGTTCCTGTGTGGTGAAGGTAGACGCCCCAAGTGGCCAGGGTTTATTTTATGTTTTGTTTATGCCGTTTGGATGCTTGCACTTGTTTCCAGCAATATGGAAGAATAAACCAAACTCTTTGTTTTCAACCGTCTTCGGCTGCCTCTCTGTATAGTTCAGTGTGTAGTGAACCCATCCAGGGGGTCACACACCCCCGCTACCGAGCTAATCCCTTACAGGACATTTTGATGCTGGATGTCCCTGAATACAATTTCTGTGTTTTCAAGAAGCACCCTGCTGGCCCCTTTCACCAGCCATGATCTATCCACATTGCATAGAGAAACAGACCCAATGAAAAGACCACTGGGTATATAATACGTTATGAATTCGAAATGGAAAGGTTTTAAGGTTTTATTTAATTAAGGGGTGGGGGGGATAATGAAAAATAGAAGCAGATTACATTTTTGCTTTCAACAATCATTTTAAAAATAAACCTAAGGTGTGCAAATTTAATATAGAAATCAGGGTCTAAGCCAGTGATGGCGAACTTTGGCACCCCAGATGTTTTGGAACTACATTTCTCATGATGCTCCACTACACTGCAGCATGCATGAGCATCATGGGAAATGTAGTTCCAAAACATCTGGGGTGCCAAGGTTCGCCATCACTGGTCTAAGCAGTTCAATCTAGGAGTCAACAGGCAAGGTTAAAGAGCCAGATAAAAGCACAAGAAGGCTGGTTGTAACATTCAGTTTTTCAACAGTATACTGGCTAAATGGTTCCCGAGATATATCTAACTAAGCAATTATTTTATTGCTTTTATGCTCTAATCTATTTGTATAAACATATCAAAAGATACTTATTGTTTACCCACTCTAAAATCACTGCAGAGTCACTCGCCATCTGTTCCTTGCCTTCTGGTGGAATGTTTGTGAAATTATTCAAGTCATTTCCGCTGCAATAATAATCACCATGTCCTATAAGAACAATTATAAACATTATGACAAAAGAGTCTGAAACAAAAGATTATTATGTACCGTAATTTCCCTTTGAAGATTTTAGCATTGAGAAAGGTGGGCATTTAGGACTGTGATCTCTTCAATCTTCCTGCATTGTTTACCATGTAGCTGTAGAAGTAAACACTAAAAAAAGGGTGCAGCGCTAAAAACACTTGATATTAAAAAATTATTATTATGATACAACATTCATATATAAATGAAGTAAGAAAAAACTCTGTGAACCAAAATTAAGCACACCTTGCTGGGAACCTAAATCTCCAGCATAAATATTGAAGGATCTAGTATTAAAGTCCGGTGATAATCCTGATAATGAAAGGATTAACAGAGCTAAACAATAGCAACAATCATATGTGATATGAAACTGAAGATATAAGGTATGTAAAAAAAGAAAAAGTCTAACAATGAATTGTTGAGAGATCTAGTACTGGACTTTACTACTAGATCTCTCAACAATTCATTGTTAAGACTTTTTCTTTTTTTACATACCTTATATCTTCAGTTTCATATCACATATGATTGTTGCTATTGTTTAGCTCTGTTAATCCTTTCATTATCAGGATTATCACCGGACTTTAATACTAGATCCTTCAATATTTATGCTGGAGATTTAGGTTCCCAGCAAGGTGTGCTTAATTTTGGTTCACAGAGTTTTTTCTTACTTCATTTATATATGAATGTTGTATCATAATAATTTTTTAATATCAAGTGTTTTTAGCGCTGCACCCTTTTTTATTTGTTATGCTTTATTGATCGTTGTACACGATTTCGTGCCAGCTGCTTACCATTTACCCTATCATTGGTAATTACTTCTGATTAGCGCAGCGTCAGCCCTCCGTGGGCTTTTTCTAGAAGTAAACACTGCCCCTGTGGATAAACCCTTAAGCCGCATACACACAATTGGATTTTGGGTGATGACAGGCTGTTGGCAGAAAATCCAACCGTTTGCTCCATCAGATAATGGTTGTCGGATTTTCCGGACAAATGTTGGATGGCACAATGTTAAAAATTTCCGCCAACAACGGATTTTCCGAGCGTGTGTACACAAGCCCATCAGGCAAAAGTCCAAAGTACAAACACGCATGCTCGGAACCAATGCTTACCAAAAACAACATTAGCAGAAGGTGCCCAAAGGGTGGCACTAAAAAGCTGAAACAAAAACATGTAGTTTCATGTTTGTTGGCTGACAATTGCGTGCCGTTTGTAAGCAAGACAAATTCCTGGCCAATGCCCTTCAGACAAAAGTCCTACGCTTTGTCAGCTGAAAATCCGATTGTGTGTACCAGGCTTAAGCACTGCAAGTGCTTTACAGAAGCCCCTTTTGCATTATGTTCTTCTATTCAGCATGATGCAAGAAGGGTGTATTTTTTGATAAATGCACTGTGTATTGTTTGAGTGCCATATGTTATATGTGAAGGCAGCTCATTGGCAGCGAAAAGGTGTGCATTTCTGCTTTGCAGTACACAAGTAGAGACATTATTATTGCTACAAAGATGCTAGGTAATAAAAAAGTCTACTATAATCACTGTATTTATCGGCTTATAACACACACAGGCGTATAACACGCACCCCAACTTTAAGAGGGAAGTTTCAGGAAACAAACTTTCCACAGCCCCCTGCGTATAACACGCAGGCACAATTTACCCTCTATTTTCAGGGTAAAAAGTGAGTGTTATACGCCAATAAATACAGTATTAAACAATTGCAGACACAAATGACTTCTTTAGAATTTTATGTATTTTCAAGGATAATAGGATTATCATGCTAGGCTTGATTTACAATTAGTGATAACAAGGTTTAACTACAAAAACTGCAGCTGCTCCTGGGACCATAAAGTTAGGGAGTAGAAGCACAACTAGGGCTCTCCTCAATAGGCATCTATGTATGCCTATTATATTCAGTACAGAACAGAGCATATTGAACTTAAAAATGAGTGACCTTGATGGTGGCTAAAGAAAGTCTATCAGAGGTCTTCTCTTTCCAGCCATTCAATGCAAAAACTGCAGCTGCTCCTGGGACCATAAAGTTAGGGAGTAGAAGCACCACTAGGGCTCCCCTCAATTTATGTCTGTCTTCTTTGTGCATACAATCTTTGTTTTACCCATAAAACATAATGCATGACAAAGAAAAACCAAAGCACTATGGGTTTGCTAAGGGTCAGCAAAGCACAGGCTAAATGCTTTGCGTTTTAGTTTGTCTGAAACTTCAGACTCAGACCATAGTTTGGGAATGCAAGAAAGGATGACAATTCTACATTTGGAAGCAAGGAATTCATCAATCCAGCCTATATGCATAAGAACTACCATCAATGGAAAATGTAAAAATACGACACAGTATGAGAATAGTTTCATTTTAAAATCCAAACTGAACATTCTAATTTTATTATGCATGCACAAAATGTGTAGCACAATAGTCAGCAACTGAAATGTATGTAGTATGAATATGTAAAACTTCAATGAAAAAAGTACCAGTCAAGACTGTAATAACAGAGTCATCTTTTGCAGCTTCATCTAAGGCCAGACCAATTTCTTTATACATCTGTAAAAAATGAACAAAAAAACATCAATAAAAACTGAACATATATGGTTCCGGGTCGTGTACGACAGTGTTTTTCAACTCCAGTCCTCAAGGCACACCAACAGGTCATGTTTTCAGGCTTTCCATTATTTTGCACAGGTGATTTGATCAGTTTCACTGCCTTAGGCTGCGTACACACCACTAAATGAATCCGATCAAATCGGTCTGACAGACCGTTTTGATCTGATTTGTCTGCTGGGATATATTGGTTTGATCGTGTACACACGCCGCCCCGCCGCCGCCATGTCACCGAACCAGGAAGTAAAATACTTCCACGAATGCGTCAAATCCATTCGACGCATGTGCGGACAGATATGTCCGCTGGTTAGTGTACTAACCAGCAGACATGTCGGACAGACGGGTTCCCAGCAGACAGATTTTTAAGCAGGCTTTAAAATTTGTCTGCTGGAAAAACCCGTCTGCTCGCCCGTACACACGATCAAATTTGTCTGCTGAAACGGTCCGTCGGACCGTTTCCAGCAGATAAATTTGATCGTGTGTACGCGGCCTTAGTAATCACCACAGCCATTTCATCTGAGGGAAATCCTGAAAACTTGACCTGTTGGTGTGCCTTGAGGACTGGAGTTGAAAAACACTGGTTTACGAGATAGTTGCCCTGAAAGTTTGAAGTGGCGGTCCGTTTATTCTGAACGAGCCATGAAAAATCAGGGACATGAGTTGGTTCTTGGTGCAGTCAGTACATTTATGAAATATCAGGTGGCATTTCATATGCGCTGACACAAACTAATTCTGAAAAGTAGTGAGAACTGGGGCTAGAGGATTCAGCATAATCACAAAGTAAAGTTTAAACCTTATACATTTTACAAGCTTTAGTCAATAAAGGACGGTAAGCATTACTTGCAATGTTCACTATCCGCAGCAACCAATCTGTATTCATCTAATAGGGGTTTGTCTTTAGTAGAATCATTAATTACTATAGAGTAATACAGCTGGCACCTTGCGCCATGGACTGTACATTAAATAAGCACCGCTAAACAATGGTCCAAATGGAACAGTATCCATTAAAGTTAGGTTAGTCTTAGATAAACAGATGTCTCACTGAGAATGACAAGCAGCCACAGTAGATAGCCACCATCCAGCACCATCAGGGTCTACCATTCTTACCTCTTTGGCATGACTGATAGGATATTGCACGTGTGTGGGGAAACTTTGTTGTGCAGGGGATACAACTATGTAATTGCACAGCACCGCTTGCAAAGTTCAGTGGTCAGGAGTAAGCGTCCCTTTATGTTGTTGGTCAGAATGTCCCCTACACTGGAGGTCAGCGCGTCCCCTTGATTGGTGATAATTCTCAGCATGCACCTTTATATTGGTGGTCAGTGCTCAGTGAGCTCCCCTCCCATACACTGGTGCTCAGTTTGCCCCCCGACATTGTGGTCAGTGTATTGCCCGTCTTACATTGGCAATCAGCATGCCCCTTTACATGGTGGCGAGTGTGCCCAGGCTTAAACCTTATGCTCCGTACACACGGCCGAAATTTGTGCCAGCAAAAGTCTATCTAAGCTTTTCGTCGGAAATTCCGACCGTGTGCATGCTCCATCGGACTTTTGCTGGCGGAATTTGTCCGCCAGCAAAAGTTTGAGAACTGGTGCTCTAAAAAAAAAATCCTATTTGTCTGTAGCAATTCTGACGCATTCGTGGAAACATTTCGACGCATGCTCGGAAGAATGGAACTTAATTTTATCGGCTCATCGTAGCGTTGTACGTCACCGTGGTCTTGACGGACGAAAGTTCAGAGAACTTTTGTGTGACCGTGTGTATGCAAGCCAAGCGCGAGCGTAATTCCGTCAGAAAAACCAATCCGAATTTTCAGTCGGAAAAAACTTGATCGTGTGTATGGGGCATTAGAAAGAACAAAAAACACAAGCAGGACATCTAATAAGGGACGAAAGAGTGATGCACTGTTCAAGAGAATTTTATTTGTGCTGACCCAAATTTTGCTTCAAACATCTTCTATACACAAGACGAATATGTGAAAGCCAAGTATGAAGATGCAAGTAGCGCTTCTACATTTTGTGTGTTCGTGAATTAGATCCAAAGTAAAACAAATAAAAATATATAAACTATAATTAAAAAAGAGAATTATGGGATTTTTTTTTAATTACCTAGGTGGATGCAGCATTAAACCAATGTTGCATCTGACCCCCACCGGCTCGATGGCTGAGAACCGAGAAAGCAAACATTGCTGATCGCTCGGTTCTCAGAGGCCTCTGCTCTGCCTCCCCACTGGAGCGCTGGCCCGTGGAGGGGGGCAGGAGCAGGCGGCTCGCTGAGAGGCAGAGCTGGGTGGCAGTCCAGGCATATTGTCAGATCCCGACCATATGGTCACAAATCTTTTCCAACCCTGGAACGGCTCTGCAAAGTCAGCAGGCAGTGGGCTTCAGCCTGCCATCTTAAACAATCTGCATTCATGTGATCCACAGAAGTACAGCCAAACGAGCTTTGGTTGCACGTCTCCTTTAAGCCACAGTCCTTTGGAAATTGTAGGATTTAACATAGATGAACCTTCAAGGCTTAAAACCCCACAGTTAATAGACTCCGCAAAGAATCTAGCAGACAAGGATCCCTATATTAAAAAGGTCTAAGCATTATATTCAATCATGATCCATGTATGTGACCCATGTAAAGGCCCAAAGCTGCCATTAAATATGAAATACATCAGTACATATTAAAAATGCCCTGAGGGTCAAACAAGTCTATAATAAGAAATAATGTTCGGATTAATTAAAAATATAAAAGAAAATAGGAGGTCACCTTGGACTTTAATTGCCATAAATTTCAGTCTGTCGCATTGTGCTTTTATGCATCCATGTAATTCTGTATAATCACTAATAACTATGCCCTTGGGCCAATAATTTATAGTGAAACAAATGAGGTAATAAAATATGTAACTTATCATTGTAAACCATGTCTCCACTCATTTCCCCCCCCCCCAATTTCATTGCTTACTACTATGAACTACCATTTTTCACTTTTAACCCAAAACTTTCCAAGACAGGACTGATTACATTTATTGTAAACAGCTGTGAAAACTACTAATATTAATTACATTCATTTTAAGGCCTTTACCCATGATAAAAATATAAATTCAAGTATTACCTGCAAGGTAATTGCATTTTTCTTTTCTGGTCTGTTCAGGAATATCTTTGTTATATTATCTTGAGAAAACACTTCTAATGTCTCATATTTCTTGTCAGCACTTGATGTTGATTGTTTAGTAGGCGATTCAGTGGAGACCAAACTAGAAACAAGTTCTATGTAAGCCTGTCTGGCTTTTTCCTGAAAAAAAAAAAAATATAATATGGCATTGTACTACAAAATAACCAGATCTGCTGAGCAACATACTTATTGTAGTTCTCTTCTGCAGCATTTTGAGCTTGCCATCAAAGATATCAGCACAGATTTTTTTTTACAGTTCCAATATTTTTAGGCTCTCAAACTTCCAGGGGTACCCGCAGCCAGACTCCCTCCCCAGCCCCTTTGTCATCACCGTTTCTGCTGCAAGTTAATTAAACTTAAAAGCTTGACAGTAAAAGCTAATGCATTTTGACCAGTTGTGAAAAAGGAACATGCATCTGCAGGAAATTTACAGCTGTCAAAATGACAGTCGGGCAGCTCTTACTACAGCAGCTATTACTACCACTGCTGTATAAAGCACTGATATTAGGTCGAGATTGTGCTGTAAAGGGTGAGCAGCAGGGATCTCCTCTATAATCAGGACACACACCAGCATGCTATTTTATTTTTCTCATCAGCCTGCTCTTTCCTGCCCTAATAAGTAAAGGAAGCACACTAAAAAAGTAAGTGCAGCAGTGATTCTCTTTTATGTCAATGCTGGTACACACATTGGCATATTGTCTCTTATTTTCACATTAGCCTGCTCTGGACTGCTCCAATAATAAAATGAAGAAAGTGAAAATAAATAGACATGACAATGTGCATCCCAGCTATGACAGAGGAGATTATAGGAGGTGGTCTAAACCACTCTGAACAATTAGGCAGAACCTCTCTAATTTTATTAAAAACGTCCACAGTTCAGAAGCCACACCAAAAATATGCTGCGATGAGGGGACTAGTCACTGTGCAGTAAATATAGCTATCTGCAAAAAAGGCATTCCTCCAATTTGACCCTCAATGCAATAATCAGTCTTTTCACTGATCCACAATGCAAGAATCATGGTTTCACTGCCCCCCAATATAACCAGCATTCATACCACTGCCCCTCCCAATGTAAGGAGCATTATTTCCACTGCCCATCACTGGCAAGGGGACCCTTTATTCACTAATGTGAATATGGGAACTCTTCTTCCACCAACTACCTAAGTAACAAAGCACTTTAGTGACAATAAATGCAAGGGGTACTTTTCCATTAATGTAAGCGTGCATGTCTTTACTGACTATCAATATGTAGGAACACTACAATTTTCACTGTCTGCATTTCTTTCCTATACATTATGTTTGATGTTATTAATAATAATGCTATTTTATTACTACAAATAATGTCTTATAGAGCAGCCCTAAATACCAAATATCACAAGTATGCCATCTTCTTTCATTTATTCTTACTCTGCAACTTGATGTTCATGCTAAAGTACTGTGAGCTTTAGATAGCGATTATTAGCAGAGGTTCCCAGAGACCTGAAAGTTATTTAAAAGATTTCTTTATGTTAAAAATGTTGAGAAGGCCACTTTAAGGCTGGGTTCACACGGCAGCACTCTCCGACTCCAGTTCGATGCGTCTCCATTTACAGGTCCATGTCCGATTTCAGCACAAATTTTGGGCTGAATTGGGACCTGAAACAGACCAAAAGACACAGAGGACTCCTGTGCAATTCACACCGGAGCCACTGTGGAGATGTGTGAACCGACTCTATAGAGAGCTGGTCACAATCTCCTGCTATGCGAATTGGATGTGAGGAAATGCGCATCCAAATTTGCATAGGTTTGAACCCAGCCTAAATGGTTTCTTAAGGCTGGGTTCACACCTATGCGAATTTCTCCACATCCAATTTGCATAGCAGGAAATTGTGACCAGCTCTCTATGGAGCCAGTTTACACATTGCTGCAGAGGCTCCGGAGTGAATTGCACAGGAGCCCTGTGCGTCTTTTGGTTAGGTTTAGGTCCAAAATTCAGCAAAAAATAAATAAACTGTGAATGGATATGCACCGGCCCCCTGCTGTGTGCGACAGCATGCTGCAGTGTGAACTAGAGCCGAAACAACCAATTGATTAATCGTCAACTAATCGATTATAAAATTAATCAATTACAATTTTCATAAATCGATTAATCGCCCAGTAACATAATGGTGTTAAAAAAAACTAAAATTAGCCCATATAGTACAAAAAAAGAAAATAGCTACTGTAAATATTACTTTCACTGTCCCACAGTAAAAAAAAAAAAAAAATTAACCCCTTACAGTATTTATTTGCTTTTTTTGTACTTATTTTTTATTTTATTTTTTTAACCCTATTATGTTACTAAACATCTCAGGCCTGGGGTTGCACCTCTGTTTTTTGGTGCGTTTTTCAGAAACACACTACAGTTCAGTTACATGTTTTCCTATGGGACACGGTCACATCCATGATTTTTTTTCAGCTGCTACGTATTTCGAAAGGGCAAGGACTTAACGCAAAACGGTGGTATTTTTTTTTTTGGTTCAATATACTTCAATGGAGAAGCATGTAATGTGGTTTTGCGGCAATTTGTGTTTTTTAATCTGCCCAACAACAAATTGTCCCAAAACAATTTAAAGATACATTTTTTTTTTTTTTTAAGGCTATTATCCAATTAATCCAAACAATCGGCCAACTAATCGATTATGAAAATAATCGTTAGTTGCAGCCCTATTGTGAACCCAGCCTAAAAAAAAGGACAAATAACAAACATTTTACTATAAAAATACAAATGCGCTATTGACGTTAGCCATAAACATGCATAAAATTTCCATAGGAGATAAAATACACAGTTTAGCTTACAATGTACAGGATATTTGTTAAATATATTTAATTAGCAATTTTAAAAAGAGGTTAGCAATGGCAGCCCCATATTTCTCTCATGACAGATTTACTTACATTTTTCATAAACTGTCAACTAAAGGGAATGTAGATTGAATGCTAATGCATTGCCTTTGACTCTTTCCGAATCCTGGACTTAGACCAACCATAGAGATAAGGAAAGATGACTTTGCCCTCACTATCATTTGCTGCAGGCATAGACATATTGAAGCCAAACACACCTAAAGAACTAATTTTTTTTAAACGGAGCCAGAATTGGCAGTCCTCATATTACTCAGGACGGATGTTCTTTCAGGAAAACTAAACCGTTTAAAGAAGAGCATTTTTGTATTGTTTAATGACCTGTTAATATGCATTTAATTAAATTCTATGCACTATATGCATACAATTATAAGCCTAACGCATGTGTTTTAACTCTTGCCAATTTCAGTAAATATAATTGAAAAAATAAAATGAAGATAATGGCACAATTTAAGCATTAACACATTAATCCATGAAGTTAATCTTACCTTAAATACTTTTACGCTTATCAAAATAGAATTTCCTTACTAAAGGCATGGTTCCAATAATCAAATACTTCTGGAAGCATTAATTAAATCAACCCTGAATATTATTATTCCTTTTGAGTAATTAAAAACATTGCTCATCCCTAAAATTCCTTAGACTAAAAATTCTCAGCAAAGCACCGATTTGCTCTACTCTTCCAAGGTATTTTTTTTAAAGAATAAAGTTTTATTAAAGCAGAGGTTCACCCTAAATATAAGATCTCCCATGCGATCCAGCATACTGGCGTCAGCGCCAGTATGCTGGGTTTTTTTTTTTTTTAATAGCACACTTACTGTATTATTGTGGAATTCCTTTTTTGTCCCCCGCGGTGGACGGCTGTAGTATAGCGCGTCACATCTTCCTAAAATAACCGATATGGACTCGGGTAATCTCGGCGAAAATGCGGCGCCTGCGCACAGACCTAGGAGCTGACTGCGCAGGCGCCGTATTTCTCCGAGTCCTATTTCGGAGGGCGTGACGCGCCATAGCCGTAGGACTCGGAGGAATACGGCGCCTGCGCAGTCAGCTCCTAGGTCTGTGCGCAGGCGCCGCATTTTCGCCGAGATTACCCGAGTCCATATCGGGTATTTTAGGAAGATGTGACGCGCTATACTGGCGCCGTCCACCACGGGGGACAGAAAAGGAATTCCACAATAATACAGTAAGTGTGCTATTAAAAAAAAAAAAACCCAGCATACTGGCGCTGACGCCAGTATGCTGGATCGCATGGGAGATCTTATGTTTAGGGTGAAATACCGCTTTAAATTCTGAACAAATACAGGCATGTCAGATCTGAAAAATCAGTGTACACAATGCTGTGCAAAACAAGAGAGGAGATTGCTAAGGCAGGCAATACACGGTTCCTACTGAACCGGCCATTCAAACCATTCATTGACAGGCTGAATGTATCAAGTTGATCGATCAATCAACCTGGGTACAACCAGCCTGCTGCACTCTCTTGCGATTATCGTTAGCGGCTGCTTTAGCCACCAGCGATAATCACGGTGAAGGATGAGCTCCGGCGTGTTCGCAAACCCCATGTGCAGAGCCCGCCAGGAAGTCGGCACTGTGCTAATCACAGATAGTGAGACATTTCCTAAACTGTGCAGCCGCACAGCGGGACAATGTCTCACTGCCTGTGATTAGCGCAGTGCCGACTTCCTGGTGGGCTCTGCACGTGGGCTTTGCAAACATGCCGGAGCTCATCCTTAATCACGGTCTTCTCCCAGCGGGGATGACTTTCCCGTCCCCAATGGGGAAGACCATTGCCGATTCCCCTGTCAGCACTATCCGTGTTGATGGGGGAATTTGGTTGCAGGAAATAAATCTGCACCCTGTATGG
This sequence comes from Rana kukunoris, assembly GCA_029574335.1. NCBI lineage: Eukaryota > Metazoa > Chordata > Amphibia > Anura > Ranidae > Rana > Rana kukunoris. Next base: position 270,907,966 of record CM056053.1, read on the forward strand.
CCTGCCTAAAGCTACAGATATTATAATTTGCATGGATGATGGTTATTTTGTATATAGCAGTATAAAGATCTGAGTGAACAGTGCTGTGCAACAATACTCTCTCTCCAGATTGACAATGCTGCTGTCCAAATGTGGATCTATTGCTCCTACATCACTGGAGACACCCTAGACCAGGACGTTTGTTACTGACTCAATCACCAGGTGAAAGTAAAAAAAAAAAAAAAAAAAAAGGAGGTCTAAAAAAACAGGAAACTAAAGCAGCTACCACATTTAAGGATTAGTAAACTGCAATAAATTTACATTATTAAATATTTTTATATGGTTTATATTGTCTATATGGACAAATAAGGGGCGATTATGCAGAGACCAGGTTTTTGGCAGAGCCAATAATGTACAAGTTAATAGCATTCTATGAATTGGCATTTAAAAAGTTACACACACAATTAATAAAATATTTTTTAAAAGCATCAACCCATATTATTACTTAACTGCTTAAGGACCGTCGCATGTACATTTACGTCGGCAGAATGGCATGGACTGGACACCCGACACTGCTGAAAGCTTAGATTTCTCCTTTTGCCTGAGAAGGGAGCACATTACTATGCCCAGCTCCCCTAACTAAAACTCCTGAGACTACTGGGACGTTATTTGGAGAATTTTTTGGTTGGTTGCCTGTGTATTTTTCACAATTAATTATCCATAAGGAGTTGATATTGGATATTACATACATAAAATTAAGAATGCGAGCAATACTTGGAACCTTTGGAAGCCTCCCAGATCCTGGAAGTCCGCTGATGACACCATACAGAGAATAAAGGGAAGACAGCCTTCAATCTGTCCACGCCTTTGAGACCCTCCGCCGTATGGTGAGTTACGGGTCCACAGAATCTGGTAAGAGTATTTCACCACTTCTATATTACCAAGATTTTTGGATTGCATTCTCTGGGATATATGAACTTAAATGTACCCACTGGGAAAGGAATTGACACCAGTGCGATCCACAGAGTGGGAGGATCTACATCATCTTCCTGTGATTGTAATTTCTGACCCAAAGTCAACACCTGTGATCTTTGGGATTATAATACGTACTGTCTCTTTAAAGGACTAAAGTATTGCTCGCAACCTCCCACACTGGGTTAATTTTTGTTTGAACATTATAATTGTTATTACTAATTCACATTGGTTTATTGGCTCAAGTTTGATATATTTATGGCCTTGTCGCACATTGAATGTACACCACTATTTATGTATATTCTCACATTTTTTCCTTTTATGGTTTGGCTGATTACCGCCATTTAAGGTGATATATATATATACACAACTTTGTATTTTTCTTTGTTTGAACACATAGATCACCTGAGTACGGGACACCCCTATCATTGGTGGGAAGGGGGACACTCAATCCCTGTCTCCAATACCCACCTCATAAGTGGAGTTATTTTATTATATTTTTTGGCGCTACACTTGCTTTTTTTCACTAATTTTACAACTTTCTTTGTTGTGTTGGCTGCCTATTTCCTACAATAGGGTTTGCGCAATATTTTTACATACACTTTTTATTAAATAGAATATTGCTTACCGTATATTGTCTGTATTGCAACTACCAATATCGATACAGACTACTCGTGAAAATGCTCAAAACCCTAAACCACGGGTGCCCAACCTTTTGAAGAGCAAGGGCCACTTGGTAACTGGTCGTGGGCCACAATGAGCGGAGCGGGTGGATGGCAGCCCACTTGGCTCTATAGAGCCCACTCTGCTCTCAGCACACCAAACTCGCAGGTAATAGAAGTCTATGGCTCAGTGCAGGTAACCCACAGGTGCTCTTCTCTGAACCTGTGGATGAGTTTGAAAGCAGCCTAGTAACCACTGCAGAATAGATATGCCCATATATACACTGTGATTTTAGTAATAAACGTACCTTTTAATAACGGTATTCTATTTTATTCCATCCCAGAGCAGGAGGTCACGGGTCATTGGTTGGGCACCCCTGCCCTAAACTGATACTTTACTGGGTGAATTGCATCCATACAAAATGTATGGGTGTAAATTGTACTGCAAAGAGTTGCCTGCGATTTGAACAGGAATGCAGTGCGATTTCCATACGTGTTGAACCGATAAGTATATTAAATGAAACAAGTGGCTTGTTACAAAAAAAGTGTCTTTGGATACACTTCAATAATGAAGTATGGGGATGCTACACCTGTGCCCCCCAGATACAACCCTGCTATTTACGCTGTGCAGCTAGGCGGCCCTATGTGCAAGAGTTTGCAAAGTGAATACTGGCAGGTGAAACCTGAACACAGACCAATAATAAAAAAATAAAAAAAACAGACGCTGTAACACTTCCCCTTTCTGTGCATGAAGGTACAAACAACTTTAGTATGCAGTCCCAAAAAACAAAAAAAGAAACTTGTACAATCGTTTAATTGTATTTTAAACTAAAAACAGAAAGACAACATTTACCTTGGGTAAGTCTCCTAGTGAATTCCATGCATCCCACTTTGCTTTGTTTACAAAGTCTAACATACCTGGCTTTGGAGCATTGCAAGCTCCCTGCGTTGCCTGCAAGACACAAGACAAATATTTTAAACACAGAGCAAAGTGCCAATTGCAAAGCACATAGCAGATGTTAATAATAAATAAAACTGAGCCAAAGAGGAGTATATATATATATATATATATATATATATATATATATATATATAAAAATATATATGATGCAGCTAAATATGAACATCTAAAGACAGACTTGATGACTCGTGGGGATTCTATCCAGCTGCACCAATGCACACTGGTAATCCAGTTGAGTCTAATTAATCTAAGAAACAGGACTGTGAAATTCTTGCGGCTAATGTTCTTTGACTTTACTGTTTGATATAGGCTGCTCTAATGACAAATTACCGTGATCATATATTTATCAAATAAGCAGTTCGGGTGCACAAACGCCATCAATGTATTGTGAATAATATGCTAACAATTCAGTGTAAGCTGCAAATTAATTACTTTCCTTCTTTTCCCAAAGCCTGTACACATTATTTGTTTATGTTTTGTTCAACCCAGCGGGTTGAATGGAAAAATAAACCTGACAGCTCAGAGCCACTGTACTAACAATGCAAGGTTAGTACAGTGATCTTCCCTGCTGTGCTATTGTGTTCTGAAAGAACAATCCAGTCAGCGCTCTCTGACATTTTCTGAAAGGGCTGATTGGGAACCGATTGACTAACTTTTTTCAGTCATGCTCCTTCAGATTGGCTTCTGTTTGACCAACTCCAGTACACAAGGGCCAAATGTCATCCGCTTTCTACTGAACCTGCCAATGCTGCCTGACATTCAGCCCATGTGTACTGGGCTTAAAGGGTCACTAAAGGAATTTATTTTTTTAGCTAAATAGCTTCCTTTACCTTACTGCAGTCCTGGTTTCATGTCCTCATTGTTTGTTTTTTGCTCTGATGTTGCTGTTATTCTGCTCTGTTCTGGACACTTCCTGGTTGTCCGTTTCCTGATGACCACAGTACTGGGTGATTCTAGTTTCTTTTTCCTAACCATCACTCTCTATGGCACTGTCCAGCACAGAGGCATTAAATTACACGCACAAACTAAGCTAGATGCCAAAACGAAAGTGAAACTAGAGGCACATTATATGATTGATTTTTATCTGTTTTTAATCGTTCAATAAAGAACGTCTTATACAGAGTGCGGCAGTCCAGGATGATTTCCTTTCTTAGAATTTTATGATGGAAGTCAACAATGGCAGCTTTGCATTACTCCTTGAAAAATGGTTGATTTAAAAATAAAAGTTGGTGGGAGAGTTCTAGATTTTCTGAAAAGTACAATGGCACGTGCCTGTAAGGCAAGTGGGTGTCAGGAAACCAAGAGAGGCAAACGCTCATGGTCTTAGTGAGCTTTTCTAAAATAATGTGCTACACTATATAACCTGTAGCGCTGCCAAAAATGACCAGGATAGTCACACCAAGTTACAAAACAGCAAAACACTGCTTTACTTTGGTACCATAATCAAATGCAACCAAGCCTTTTTTCGACACATAAAGACAACATGTAACATTTAACTACCTGTTTGAATAAAGCATACAACTTCAGTTTGACCTCATTGCCAGGGTCTTTTTTTAATGTTTTCAAGTCATCCTGTGCTTTACCAAAGTCTTCCTGGCTTGCTTGCATATGTCGTGCTGTAGTGTGGACACCAAGGGCTGCAACACTCCTCGACTTACTGGCCAAGATCAAAAATCAAAGATTAAAAAGGTTACAAAGCAAGTCAAAAAAGCACAAATCTGTGCAGGTTAATAAAGATATTATATAATTGGTCACATGAGATTCTGAGATCCAACCTTAAAGAATTGTACCAGGTAACAAGTACATGAATTAAAAGTAATTTACATTGTTTTGTTATTCATTACATGTCCATGCGCTACTTCTTTATCTATTCAATGTCGCCCCTGCGTAGGCAAACCACGGCTTTGTACAATTTTTGAAAATCCAATAGAAATATTGAAACAGAAAAATAATTTACAGACTGCCATCAATAAGGACACATTCATAATATAGGAAACTAAACTCAATCTCCTTTATTTGGGGTTTTATTTATTTTTCCCCTTCACCCATATCCATAGATGTTTAATTATTTTGCAGCAACCTCCCTCCTTGCAGGACACTGATGTGGACAGATCAGAACTGTGAATAATTTCTCACTGGCCATATATAATCTTCATGAGTGGATAAAAAGGCATACAGCAATACAGTGCCTGCTGATGAGCAATTAGGAATCCCTAGCCTGTATAATGTCAGGTTCCAGATTAGGTGTTCGGAGGTTACTACTGGTTAGAGAATTATACACACAGGCCTCCATCAAGCAAAACAAGAGACGGGCCAGGTTCCTTGCATTTACTTTGGTGGTGAATTGACTGGAGATTTAAAAGCTGAAATGAAATAGCTTCAGAGAGAGTTATGCCCTCTACCAGAATTTCACATTCTGTCTTGATAGAGAATGTTGGGGGCCAAAAAGAGAGAGGACACAGATAGCAATAAAAACACTTGGTCACCCATTAGTAGGACTATATTTTACAACTTTTTATACAATGCAAAATGGGCAATGTATAAGTGGAGAGTTTAGTTCTACTTTTAAAGTGGGTGCTACTTAGTATCTCTACCTCAAATCAATCCTCCTACTGTACTGCAGCCATATTTTAGAGGATGTAGAGCAGCCATTCAACCAAGGTTCTGTGAAACATTATGGTTCCTGCAGAGGTTGCTAGGGGTTCCTTGACCTGTGAGCAATGACAAACTGATCTCCTTGCAGCACCGACCACAGACGCAAGAAACTTCTACAAATGACCACTAGGTTAGGGAACACTACAATTTTTACTGTCTGTATTTCTCTTTGGTTATCATTCAGTGGTTGTAAACCCTTACAGACCACTTTTACCTACAGGTAAGCCTAGATTAAGGCTTACCTGTAGGTGCAAGAAATATCTCCTAAACCTACACGTTTCGGATATATTCCAAAAGACATGCACCGATGTCTACAGCACATACACCGTAGACAACAGCGCGCAGGCACACTGAGCATGCCATTACTAACAGTAATCATGCAGTTAGTGGCGGCGCAAGTGTGACATCATCGCGGCTCCAGCCAGTCACAGCAACGGAGCCTTGACACAAGGAAGACTCGGGAAAGATGGCAGCGGCGGGGGTGAGGAACGAGCACCGCATCGGGGGCTTCAATCTCAGTTAAGTAATACATAATGAGCTAGTATGCTATGGGGGGGTTTTTCTTGCAGATTTTTTTCAAGAGGATTTACTTACTCTTTAAAGGATAACTAAACCCAAGAACAAAAGTTCAATATATTGCAGCTTACAGTCTTTAGAAAACTTTAGTTTTCTTTAAGCTAATAAATGTTTCAGAGAATATCTGATGACATTGGCATTAATGCAGTGCATGTGTTACTTCCTGTGAGCTGCACCAAAGAATATCTTCCTTAGCCATCTTCTGTTAAAGTGGAGTTCCACCCATGTGTTTTAGTTCATTAAGGCTGGGTTCACACTTGTGCAGTGAGAATTTCAGCTCTTTTATCTCTGCAGACAGATAAGAGAAGTGTTCAGCAGATTAGCTCTGTTTTTGCTGCAAATTGGGAGACCTGGGGGAAGTTCTGAGTGAGAGGAGAGTGGGGGAGAAATGTATTGAGCTGAATGAGAGAAATTTCTGAAGAGAACTGAACACATCTGCGAATCAGCTGCGTACCCATAGAAGATAATGGGACTGAATTCGCACCCGAGCCGCACCGCAAGGCCTCCACAACGCATACGGATTTCCGGCAATGCGCAGTGCGAATGCATCGCACATATGTGAACCAGCCTCATTGAAAACAATGTATTTAAAAATGTTCTGCGTATTAGATGTGGTTTAAGCCGCAACCAATTCGCATAAGTGTGAACCCGGCCTTAAAGTCAGCACCCTCTTGGTTCGTAGGGACGGAAGCAACGGGGATTAATAGTTTTTCAGAGCGGTATACTTTTCTTTATTAAAAGTCAGCAGCTACAAAAAGCATAGCTGCTGACTTTAACCACTGGCTTACTGGGCACATATACCCCCTTCCTGCCCAGATGAAATTTCGGCACTGCGTAATTTTAACCGACAATTGCACGGTCGTGCGATGTGGCTCCCAAACAAAAGTGACGTCTTTTTTTTCCCCCACAAATGGAGCTTTATTTTGGTGGTATTTGATCACCTCTGCGGTTTTTATTTTTTGCGCTATAAACAACAACAAAAAAAAAAAACACGATATGTATTTTCCTACATATTTTTGAAAAAATTAAATAAAATCGCAATAAGCGTATAGCGATTGGTTTGCGCAAAAGTTATAGCGCCTACAAAATAGGGCACACAATTATGATTTTTTTTTTTTTTTACTAGTAATGGCGGCAATCTGCGACATTATGGCAGACACCTTTGACACATTTTTGGGACCATTCACATTTATACAGCGATCAGTGGTAAAAATATACACTGATTACTAGGGTTGTCCCGATACCGATACCAGTATCGGTATCGATACCGAGTATTTGCGGGAGTACTTGTACTTCCGCAAATACCCCCGATACCTAAATAGAATACTTAAATAGGATCCGTCCAATCCCGAGAAGGGGAGTGTCTACACATGGCGCAGCGGGCATTACAAGTATTCAAACAAAAGCTTGTAATGCGCTCTGTAATGCAGGGGGATTAACGCGACAGGACATGGCTGCAATATGTGGGGGACAGGACATGGCTGCAAAACGTGGGGGACAGGACATGGCTGCAATATGTGGGGGGACAGGACATGGCTGCAATATGTGGGGGGACAGGACATGGCTGCAATATGTGGGGGGACAGGACATGGCTGCAATATGTGGGGGGACAGGACATGGCTGCAATATGTGGGGGGACAGGACATGGCTGCAATATGTGGGGGGACAGGACATGGCTGCAATATGTGGGGGACATGCATGGCTGCATCTGTGGGGGACATGCATGGCTGCATCTGTGGGGGACATGCATGGCTGCATCTGTGGGGGACATGCATGGCTGCATCTGTGGGGGACATGCATGGCTGCATCTGTGGGGGACATGCATGGCTGCATCTGTGGGGGACATGCATGGCTGCATCTGTGGGGGACATGCATGGCTGCATCTGTGGGGGACATGCATGGCTGCATCTGTGGGGGACATGCATGGCTGCATCTGTGGGGGACATGCATGGCTGCAATATGTGGGGGGACATGGCTGCAATATGTGGGGGGACATGGCTGCAATATGTGGGGGGACATGGCTGCAATATGTGGGGGGACATGGCTGCAATATGTGGGGGGACATGGCTGCAATATGTGGGGGGACATGGCTGCAATATGTGGGGGGACATGGCTGCAATATGTGGGGGGACACATTTAAAAAAAGTATCGGTATTCGGTATCGGCGACTACTTGAAAAAAAGTATCGGTACTTGTACTCAGTCCTAAAAAAGTGGTATCGGGACAACCCTACTGATTACTGTATAAATGTGACTGTCAGGGAGGGGGTTAACACTAGGGGGCGAGTAAGGGGTTAAATGTGTTCCCTACTGTGGGGGAAGGGGCTGACTGGGAAGAGGTGACCGATCTGTGTCCCTATGTACAAGGGACACAGCATCGGTCTCCTCTTGCTGACAGGACGTGGATCTGTGCGTTTACACACAGATCCACGTCCTTGTCTGTGTAACTGCAAAAAACGCGGGTACCTGGAGGACATAGCGGCCGACAGGTACGTGCATCGGCACCTCAGTGATGTCGGCGGCGAGCGCCCCCCAGTGGCCGGACGGAATTTGAGAGCCACCTTGTGGTCGTCATTTGTCTATGGCCCAGGCTCCAAGTAGTTAATGAACTGACACTTACCTGCCCACGGTCCAGCGATGCGGCCATCCGGAGGCTCTCTCCTCTGCGCTGTCATCATAACTGTGGGCACCCGCCGTGACAGCTTACGGCTTCATGTCCGCGCGCACACTGCGCATGCACGAGTCGCGCTGTGCTCTCCTATTGGCCAGCCTATCTTCTGGGACCCGAGTTGTGTCACAGAAGATTGCTGGCAGGGAGGGGCTGCCTAGGGCAAGAGGAAGAGTCACCTAGGCGGCCGAAGATAGAAAGGAGGAAGTGGGACAGGAAGTCCCACTAAAAAGATGTTACCCACTTCCCCCCCAAAAAATGACATGGAAACAGATACAGATATGTTTGTAGTCCACATCAGTACAGCACCCTAGGGCATGGGTCCTCAAACTACGGCCCTCCAGCTGTTCAGGAACTACAATTCCCATCATGCCCTAGTCATGTCTGTGAATGTCAGAGTTTTACAATGCCTCATGGGACTTGTAGTTCCGCAACAGCTGGAGGGCCGTAGTTTGAGGATCCCTGCCCTAGGGGGACAACTATGATTTCCTCCATAGACACAGTGGAGCGATGTAGCCACCCAGGTGTGTTACTTGCAAAATTGCAGGAGAAAATAAAAGCAAAGAATGCCTGAATTTTTTTTATAAAAAAAAAAAAAAAAAAAAAACAAAACAAACAAACATTAACTTACTATTCCCTAGTACAGTGGCTGCATATTAGTTTTGGATACACTTTTAATTTCAAGATTATTACTAAAAACTTGTTGCACATAGCAGGGAGGTGTAAAAAAAGGATTTTTAATAAACAGCTTACCTGTAAAATCCTTTTCTTGAAGTACATCACGGGACACAGAGCGCATAGCCATTACACTTGGGTTATATGGGTACCTTCAGGTGTGGACACTGGTGTAATCAATATCACAGGAAGTTTCCTCCCTATATAACCCCCTCCCACTGGGAGTGCTTCAGTTTTGTAGCAAGCAATTCTCCCGAGGTTACACAATGTTTCCCAAAAGAGGGGTGGGAGCTCTGTGTCCCGTGATGTACTTCAAGAAAAGGATTTTACAGGTAAGCTGTTTATTAAAAATCCTTTTTTCTTTATCGTACATCACGGGACACAGAGCGCATAGCCATTACACTTGGGATGTCCTAAAGCAATGCTCTATGAAGGGAGGGAGACCGTAAGGCCAAGAATAGCCAAATAAAACATTGTCAGGAGAAAACATGGCTCCACCAACAGAAAAACAAGGGGGCGTGAACCGGGCCAGAGGATTCTATACTGCTGCCCGTAGGACCGCCTGCCCAAAAGCTGCGTCCGTACCCTTTGCAACGTCCAACTTATAAAATTTAGTAAACGTATGTACGGAAGACCAGGTTGCCGCCTTGCAAACCTGTGCCATAGAAATCTGATGGTGTGCCGCCCAGGAGGCACTCATGGCCCTCGTAGAATGGGCTTTAACTGATAAGGGAGGTGGAACGCGCTTCAGACCATAGGCCTGAAAAATCAGCTGCTTAATCCACCTAGCCAAGGAAGACTTGGCAGCCGGCTGACCCTTCTTGGGGCCATCCGGAAGAACAAAAAGCACATCTGTTTTCCGAATCTTCTCTGTAGCCTTGAGATAGACCCTCATGGCTCGAACCACGTCCAAAGTATGAAGCCGTCTTTCCTCTCTGGACTGGGGAGTAGGAAAGAAGGAAGGTAGGACTAGGTCCTGATTCAAGTGAAAACTGGATATGACCTTAGGAAGGAAAGAAGGTTGAGGCCGCAGAACAACTCTGTCCTTATGCAGAATAAGGTATGGCTCCCTGCATGACAAGGCTGCCAGCTCGGAAACCCTTCTGGCTGAAGCCATAGCCACCAAGAAAACCAACTTTCGGGTTAGTAGCACAAGAGGGATTTCTGTCAGAGGTTCAAACGGCTGCCTTTGTAAAGCTGACAAGACCAGATTTAAATTCCAGGGGCAGAGGGGAGCTCTAATAGGGGGATTCACATGCAAGACCCCCTGCAAGAAGGTTTTCATAAGCGAATGGGTGGCCAAGGGTCTTTGAAACCATATTGATAAAGCCGACACCTGCCCCTTTAGAGTACTAAGAGCCAACCCCTTGTCAACGCCAACCTGGAGGAATCGCAAGATCCTGTCAATAAAAAACTTTCGAGGATGCCATTTTTGAGACTCGCACCACTCCACATAGGTTCTCCCGACTCTGTAATAAATATTTCTGGAGACCGGTTTCCTAGCCTGAATCAACGTAGATATGACCTGATCTGAGAGGCCTCTGCCCTTAAGAATTAGGGATTCAGCCGCCAAGCCGTCAAATTTAGCTGCTGTGAAGCAGGATGGCAGATTGGACCTTGAGACATCAGATCTGGGCGCAGGGGGAGCGGCCACGGCGCCCCGACTGACATCTTTACGATGAGTGCGTACCAAGCCCTCCTGGGCCAGGCTGGGGCCACCAGGATCACAGGCCTGCGCTCCACCCGGATCCTCCGTAGAAGGCGGGGAATCATCTGCAGTGGAGGGAACGCATACAGAAGAGAAAACTGGTGCCAAGGGCAAACCAAGGCATCGGTCCCGTAGGCCGAGGGATCCCTGGCTCGGGATATGAATTTGTCCAACTTTTTGTTGGATCTCGTTGCCATAATGTCCACGTCTGGGACTCCGAATCTTTGGCAAATCTCTTGGAATACCTGGGGGTGAAGTGACCATTCCCCCGGGAGCAACTGTTGACGACTCAAAAAATCTGCCTGCGAATTGTCTATCCCTGGGATGAACACCGCCGAGATGCAGGGTACATGGGCTTCGGCCCATGAGAAAATCAGGTTTACTTCTCTTTGGGCTGCTGGGCTCTTCGTGCCCCCCTGGTGGTTTATGTATGCCACCGCAGTGGCGTTGTCGGACTGTATCCTTACTGGCAGACCCTGAAGGGGGAGAGTCCAGGCGATCAGGGCCAGTCGAGCAGCTCTGATCTCCAAGATATTGATGGGAAGCAGTTTCTCTGCCCCCGACCACAGCCCTTGCTGGGTCTGTTCTTCTAGAACTGCCCACCAACCTACCAGGCTGGCATCCGTGGATACTATCTTCCACGTGATGGGGCAAAAGGATTTCCCTTTTGACAAATTTTGAGAGATCAGCCACCAAGACAGGCTGCGCCGGACCTTCGGGGAGAGCACTAACGGACGATGTAACGCCTGAATGGACTTGTTCCAAGCAGAGAGAACGGCTGCCTGAAGATATCTGGTATGGATCTGGGCGTAGGGCACAGCCTCGAAGGCGGCCACCATCTTCCCCAGCAGTCGCATACATAGGCGAATAGTCGGCCTCTTCTTGCCTAAGATCATTTGAACTGCTTGAGCTATTGATCTGATCTTTGCTTGAGGTAAAATTATCCTCTGGCAGTCTGTATCTAGCCGAAGGCCTAGATATTCCAACTGCCTTGTGGGTTTCAATACCGATTTTTCTAGATTTACAATCCATCCGAATTCCTCTAGATGCTGAACTGTGCGACCTACTGCCTGATTGAGGTTGGAGGCTGAGCTGTCGATAACCAGAAGATCGTCCAAGTATGCCAAGACTAAAATGCCTTCTGTCCTTAGGACGGCTAGCACCGGGGCCAACACCTTTGTGAATACCCGCGGAGCTGTTGCCAACCCGAAAGGGAGGGCTACGAACTGGTAATGGCGGTGATCTATCATAAAACGAAGAAACCTGTGATGTGCCGGGTAGATCGGCACGTGCAGATACGCATCTTTTATGTCTATAGATGCTAGAAAGTCGTCTTGATGTAGGCTGGCTGCCACCGAACGTATGGACTCCATACGAAAGGTCTGAATGTTTAGAAAGCGATTTAGGCGTTTGAGGTCCAAGATAGGCCCGACGTCACCATTGGGCTTTGGTATGATGAAAAGGTTGGAGTAGAATCCCAGACCCCATTCCTGGGTTGGTACTTCTACAATTACTCCTTGGAGTAAGAGACGATCCAATGCTTTTGCAAGAGAGGCCCTCTTTAATGGGTCGCTTGGAAGACTTGACCCCTGAAAATGAGGAGGGGGGACTTCCCGAAACTCTAGCTTGTAGCCCGTGGTTACCACGGATCTTACCCAAGAGTCGGGAATTCTGGCCTTCCACACTTCGGAGAAGAACCGAAGCCTTCCCCCCACCCAAGAGAGTGGGGGCGCCCCTTCATGAATCTGACTTAAGGACTGGTTTAACCAGCTTGCGAGACCATGGCCTCTTGCCTGTCGTGGCTTGTCCTTGTGGGCGGCTATTAAATGCCGAACGCCCGGGAGGCCGTCGATACTGACGGGAAGTTGAAGGGGCCGAGCCTGTGAAGGCCTGTCGCTTAAATGCGGGCCCACGTGATCTTTTCTTGATGGGCAAGAAAGAACTTTTACCACCTGATATGGTCTGGATATATTTATCTAGGCCTTCACCGAATAGTCTCCCACCATGAAAGGGAAATCCTGCTAAAAGCTTTTTGCAGGGTGCCTCTGCTGACCAGTTTTTTAGCCACAAAAGGCGACGCATATGAACCAACAGCAGAGATAAACGGGACGCCTGTTGAATGGAGTCCTTAATAGCATCTACTGCAAAGCAGAGAGCTCTTGGGAGGTCAGCCAATTCACGAGCTTGCTGAGCCGGTATGTCCTTTAATATCTGTTTAGTCTGATCCTTTAAAGCCTGACAAACGCCAATGGCTGCCACTGCTGGCTGAACCACGGCACCTACTGTGGTAAAAGAAGCCTTCAGTAGGGTCTCCAATTTTTTGTCGACTGGATCTTTAAACACCTGGACATTTTCCACCGGACAAGTCAGGGATTTATTTACGCAGGAAATGGCTGCGTCCACGGTAGGGAGTGCCCATTTCTTTGCAAATTCTTCTTCCATAGGATAGAGAATGGTAAACCTTTTAGGAGGGATAAAAATCCTATCAGGTCGAGCCCAATCCTGAAAAATCCCGCTCTCCAGAAGGGGGTGAACCGGGAAAGACGCACCATTCAATGGTGCCTTCAAGGAACCTAACGAGGATACCGCGGGGGCTAATTGTTCTGACACTGGAAGTTTAAAAGCAGTGCGAACCATATCCGTCAGAGACTGGATCCACAGACTCTCTGCTTGAGAAGCCGAAAAAATGTCATCTATAGTGGAATCTTCAATGTCTGACCCGTCAGGACTCAGGTCCGCTTGATCCCCCTGTGGGTCCAATTCCTCCGAAGAGAGGACCTCTGCATCTGAACACACCGTTTTAGGTGACGGGGATCTAGCCGGTTTGCCACCCGGCAAAGAGCGGGCAATTAAAGCAGTTAACCTTTTCTCTAGCCCACCCAGGGTGGATTCTAGCATTTCTTCCGTAACATAAACGGGAATGGGTTGATTGGGGGCCGCCTCTGCCCCTAGCACCCTCAATGGCTCCTGCACGATGCTGTTCGGTGGTCTATCTGGAGAGGGTGGGACCACTGGAGCCTGGCCCAAATCCTCTGACCCCGTTGGAGACCCCTTTACTTTTTTGGCACCTTTTGCAGCCTTAGCTGGTCCTGATCCCTTGGGAGCCATTGCACAACCTTGAGACACCCCTACAGCCAACACCCAACTGTTGTAGCTAGAAGTGAAACATTAATAAGGACAGGCTATGGTAAAATCTTTTCAAAATTTTCATACGCCTGAGAAGGCGGCAATACAGAGGAAAGTCCTGTGAGTATTGCCACACCAATGCCCGTTAGCTGGAATCCAAGGTTGCACCGACTCAGATACTGCCAGATCTAAGGCTGAGTCCCTTTAAGCAAAAAAATATATATATATATATTTTTTTTTTCTGGTCAGTGTGGACTTTTAAGTCCAGACCTGAAGATCCACAAACCACCACTGGGTGTCACTGCTAGCCAGAACTGGCTCAGCTGCGCGCTCTATGTCCTCACTCTCCACTGCTCTCAGGAGGGAATGACCAGCCAGGAAATGCTTTTTTGCTTTATCTGAGACTGACGCTGCTGGCCCGCCCCCCCCCACGCCACTGACGCTGTAAAAGGCGGCGCGCACGCCCCCGCCCCCCCCCCCACGCTGAAACCAACATGGAGGAAGCAGAGAGCAGAGGAGAGCCCGGACCAGCGCTAGAACACAGACACCAGGTAAGCCACTATCTTTGTAGTGCACACATAGAGGAAGCTGTCTCCCTAGGCTTCCTAGGAACAGGAATTTTGTCAGCACTTCCTCTCTATACACGTGGGGCTGCAGTATCATGCTAACAGGCAAACCTGGGGGGAGTAGCAAAATACATATCTTTTAAAAGCATATATAGATCTACATGTTATCTGGGTAAACATTAGTACATCCCATCCTGCCTCAACAGACATAGTGGAGATAGTGGCTGATGCACAAGCATACCATTAGCCAACCCAGAACCCCCAGGGGGATACCTACTGTCGAACCAAGTCCCGCAGGTTCCCTCTTACCTGCTCCACGCCGCAGGGTATTGCAAAATGCAAGAGGCCCAGCCTTCCCCCATCTCCGTGGGTATTGTCTTGGACCTTCAGGGACCGGGGTCCTGTGTTAAGGAACCCACACCCCTGGACCTATATAGCATCCTGGCATCAGTAGCGTTTAGTTCTTGGAAGAGACTAAGGCACTGGAGCCCAGAATCCAGCCCTCCAAGGAGAGGCATTATAGGCAAACCCCCACTCCAACAGGGCCCGGGTACAGTACACCTTGGCTTTGAAGCACTTCGGACGGATCCGGCTAGCTATCCTGGGTCCCGAGACCTCCGAGGGACAGCTAGACGTGACCAACACCTAAGACACTGGCGAAAAAACTGAAGCACTCCCAGTGGGAGGGGGTTATATAGGGAGGAAACTTCCTGTGAAATTGATTACACCAGTGTCCACACCTGAAGGTACCCATATAACCCAAGTGTAATGGCTATGCGCTCTGTGTCCCGTGATGTACGATAAAGAAAAATACCTACACGGTGTGTCAAATTTGATAGGTATGTCTGTTTACTCCTATATTTAAAGCATTATACAATCTGGTGATCATGCCCATGTGCTGAAAACTGTTGGCAGAATTCTTTTTAGCAGGGGTTTCCTGGGACCTCAAAAATATTTTAAGAGTAACAGTAACAGACTAAAGCGAGTGCATTTGTGCAATTCGATGTTAACTAGTTATGGGTCCACATTAAAATGGTAGTAAAGTTAATTTGTGTATGTTTTACCCATAGGAAAGCCAATAACGGTTACCTGTAGGTATTGTAAATATCTCCTAAATGTGCACCGTTTAGGAGATACTTGCGTAGCAGCCGGTGATGTCACCTGCGCATTTGCTTTAAAGAAACAGCATACCCACGCTGTTCCTTCAGAGCTCTGCACCATAACCAGTGACTCCTGCGCTCATGCAACGGAGTGATGTTGTTGTGGCTCAGCCATTCAAATGACCGGATCCGGTGAACCCAGATGGAAGACCGGGTGAAGATGGAAGGGCCACTGGAGGGCTTTGTTTTAAGGCAAATTTCTCATAATGTAGTAATATGCGATGCATACTAGCACATTATAGCAGTACATTGCAGGGGAAAAAGCAGAGTTAGATTCTTACCGGTAACTCTGTTTCCAGTAGTCTTCCAAGGCAGCCCTTGAGAGATGGAGCTTCTCCCCGTAATCAGGAAACACGTTGCCACTAATTCTTTCCCTCCCCTTTAAGAGGCAGTCCCTCAGGTCCCTGGTCAGTCATCCCCGAGAACCGAAGGCCGGAATCTGAAACGATATAGAATACACAACACAACCCCACAAGGTTAGACATTTTAGGGTGGGATCGTGCTGCCTTGGAAGACTACTGGAAACAGAGTTACCGGTAAGAATCTAACTCTGCTTTTTCCCCCAGTCGTCTTCCAAGTCAGCCCTTGAGAGGATAATCAAGAACTCACCAGATCTAGGGTGGGATAACCGCTTGGAGGACTTTCCTACCAAAAGCCTGGTCCTGGCTAGAGATCAGATCTAGTCTGTAATGTTGAACAAAGGTCGAGAATCTTGACCAGGTTGCAGCCTTGCATATTTGTTCTGGAGTGGCTCCTGCCTTTTCTGCCCACGAGGCTGCTGAAGCCCTTGTAGAATGAGCTTTAAGTTCTTTTGGTGGAGTTTTCTCCATCACACTGTAAGCCTGTATAATAGCTGCCTTGATCCATCTGGCGATCGTATTTTTTGACGCCTGTTTACCCTTTTGTTGACCGGCATACAAAACAAATAAAGCATCTGATAATCTGAATTCATTGGTCACTTCCAAGTATTGAAATAGACACCTTCTGACATCCAGAAAACTAAACTCTTGCTCTTTGTCGTTTTTTGGTGAACTACAAAATGAAGGTAAAACTATATCCTGGGATTTATGAAAAGTTGACGTCACTTTTGGAGTAAATCCTGGATCTGTTTGAAGAACTATTCGATCATCATAGATCTTTAAAAAAGGTTCTTTGACTGATAAGGCTTGAATTTCTCCTATCCTTCGTGCCGTTGTGATGGCTACTAGAAAAACAGTCTTTAAAGTCAATAATCGCAAAGATGTTTCTTGAAGTGGTTCAAAGGGGGATTTGATGATCCCCCTAAGTACCACCGATAAATCCCATGTGGGATATTTTTGTATTTTGCTAATGCCCTGCAAAACCGGGAAACCAATGGGTCCTCCTGTAGTGTCCTTTCTAGATACACAGATAGAGCTGCAATCTCAACTTTCAGCGTACTTATAGCTAGTCCCTTGTCCGCGCCTTGTTGCAAAAACTCAAGGATAGTTGGAGTATCCATTCTCTGTCTTTGGTTTTCCGTGCACCAACTGTTAAATTTTCTCCAGATCTTTCTGTAGATGGCTCTGGTGTTTGGCTTCCTGGCGCTCAAAAGTGTTGTCACTACCTTTTCTGAGAGTCCTTTTGATTTCAAAAGTTCCTCTTCAGTAACCAGGCCGTCCACTTGAAATGTTCCTGTTTTAGGCCTGTTAACGGACCCATGGCTCGTCTGCTGAGAGACTGAGGAGTTGAGAGAACCAGGTTCTCTTGGGCCAGTATGGTGCAATTAGTATGAGTTTCGTTTGTTCTTGTAGAAACTTTTTTATCACCCTTGGAATCAGATGAACTGGAGGGAAGGCATAGCACATTCTGAAGTTCCAGGGGTTCTGAAGAGCATCTATCCCAAGAGGTTGGTCTTGCTGGTTTAGCGAGAAAAAACACTTCACCTGAGTGTTTTTCCGAGATGCAAACAGGTCTATGTTTGGGACTCCCCAACGGACTGTGATCTCTTTGAAAACCCTTGGATGTAACACCCATTCCTCTTGGGAAATCTCCTGGCGGCTGAGGAAATCCACCACTTGATTGTCTTCTCCTTTTAGATGGACTGCACTTATTGAAAGTAGGTTCCCTTCGGCCCACCGGCATATCTGGTCGGAGATGTGGCTCAGAGATGGACTTCTTGTGCCCCCTTGTTTGTTTAGATAGGCCACTGCTGTGGCATTGTCTGAGAGTACCAGGATGTGATGATATCTCAGCTGATTCTGAAAAGCCTCTATGGCCTTGGCTATCGCCATGAGTTCTCTCCAATTTGAGGATGCTATAGCTTCCTCTGGGGACCATCTCCCCTGAGCCGGTTGTCCGGCTAGGTGAGCTCCCCAACCCCAACTGCTTGCATCCGTGGTCAACTTCTGGGATATCGGAAATGACCAAGTCAGACCCTGGTTTAGGTTTGTGTGGACCCTCCACCACCATAGTGATCTCTTCACTGACTCTGGGAGTAACACCAACCTGTCTAGATCTCCTTTTTGTTTCCTTAAGATAAAATTTTGCAGGGGTCTTAGGTGAAATTTTGCCCATTGTACTGCCGGTATTGATGATGTCATCAATCCCAGAACCGACATCAGTTCTCTGATTGTTATGGGAAGGTTGTTCTGAATAGAGCCCACTCTTTTGATGAGGTTTTGGATTTTTTCTATTGGAAGAAAAGTTCTCTGTTCTGTTGAACTGAGCAGATATCCCAGGAACAAAATGTTTTGGGTGGGACAAAGTTTTGACTTTTCTAAGTTTAATATCCACCCCAGCGACTTCAACCATAGTTGAGCTTCGTTGAGGTTCTTTATCAACTGCGTTTCTGATGGAGCTGCGAACAGTAGGTCGTCTAGATACGGAACTACTATCATCTTTTTTAATCTTAGAGGGGCTAAAACTTCTGCCAACACTTTGGTGAATATCCTCGCAGATGAGGACAACCCGAACAGGAGAGCTCTGCTCTGAAAGTGGTATTCCTTCCCGTCTATTTCCACTGCTAATCTGAGGTATCTCTGAGATTCTTCTCTGATGGGAATGTGAAGATACGCGTCCCTGAGATCCATGGTCGCCATGAATGTTTGGGGCTGTAGAATATTCTTGACTGAGAAAATGGATTCCATGCGGAACTTTTTGCGGAACTTTTTGAATTGTTTGATTCAAGGGTTTGAGATTGAGTATTAGACGAAATTTTCCAGAGGGTTTCTTGATGACAAAAACGTGAGAGTAAAAACCCTTTCTTTTTTCCTTCTCTGGAACTGGGATAAGGACTTTTTGATCCACCATCTCCCCCAGCAACATCTCCCCCAGCAACAGAGGTAAAGCCCTTGCTTTTTCGGAATCTCTGGGAAGCTTCGTCAATAGGAATCTCTCTGGAGGATGACAATTGAATTCCAGTGAATAGCCCTTTGTGATTATTTCCAGAATAAACTGATTGGCTGTTAGCTTTTGCCACTGTGGTAGGAAGGCAGTCAATCTTCCCCCTACTGGCACTTGGTTGTCACTGCTTGGTGGCCGGATTAGCGGTGCCAAAGAGTGGGTTACTTTTTTGTTTCCCCTTATGACCCGACCAGTTCTTCTTTGGGAACTCTTTCTTCCCTTCTTGTGGATGATTTATTTTCCCCTGAAAATATCTTTTCTGTGGAAATTTTCGCCTTTCAGCAGGAAAGGATTTTTTCCTATCTGCCGTTCTTTCCAAGGCCTCATCTAGGCCTGATCCAAAAAGCAAATTTCCTGTGAAGGGTAAATTGCATAACCTGGTTTTGGATGCGGCATCCCCTGTCCAGGTTTTCATCCAGATCGCACGCCTAGCTGCGACCGCTAGCCCGCCTGACCTTGCTGCTAGTTTAACGGATTCTGCAGAAGCGTCTGCAATGTAACCTACTGCTTTAGAGAGAATTGGGATTGTCTTCAGGATCTCCTCTCTAGGCGTACCATTTTTTATATGCTCCTGCAATTGGGTTAGCCAAAATTCTAGGTTTCTCGCCACACAGGTGGTAGCTAGCGCTGGTTTTAGGCTAGCGACACTTGTCTCCCAGGCTCTTTTTAGGATGATATCACCCTTTTTATTTTAAATGTCCCATGTCTTCAAAAACTAATGCCGAATTTTTTGAAATTTTTGAGAGTGGTGCATCCAGTTTTGGATTTTTGTTCCAAACCTCTTTTGGA
This sequence comes from Rana kukunoris, assembly GCA_029574335.1. Classification (NCBI taxonomy): domain Eukaryota; kingdom Metazoa; phylum Chordata; class Amphibia; order Anura; family Ranidae; genus Rana; species Rana kukunoris. The sequence goes on from CM056053.1 coordinate 270,927,825, forward strand.
TCGTCACTAAAAGGGAACCGTTTTTTGTGGCTTGCCGCAAAGAATGTTTTTTTCTCTGGATCCTTCCACTCATTCATTACAGTATCCGACATCACCTGATGAACTGGGAATACTTTGGAATTCCTTTTCCTCAGACCTTGGTACATGCTTGGAAGGTTCTTCCTTTTCATGTTCTATTTCAAGGGTTTCATAAATGGCCCCTAGTAAATCATCCACATCTTCCAGTGATAATTTGTAATTGGGAGCCTTCCTTCTTTCTTCACCCCCCTCCTCCTGCTCAGGCTCTGAGTCGTCACTTGCAAAAACGCTAGCTGCGCTGCTGCCCGCTCGCTCTCTCCCGGACTCATGCGACCCTGATGCGACTTCGGATCTGGGGGAGGCCATGGGAGAGGGGCTTCCAGAAAGGACAACAGGAGTTTTAACTTCCGAAATGAATTTTTTGAGATCCTTAAAGGTATTCGCCATATCCTCCCTTACGGATCCAAAAATTTTCGCATAAACTGCGTCTGATTGTTTTTGAACCAATTTGTCCATGCAAACTTGGCATAGCGGTTCAGTGTGTACCAGAGGCATCTTGGTATTACACTTAACACACCACTTCTTAGGAATGGGCTTTGGCTCTTTCTGTGTTTTCACCTGTGTAAAAGACACAAAAAGTATAGGGGCACCATGTCGGTGAGTCACATACTCCACCATACCGGTTACAGTATTCACCCAGTGACAACTCCCCCTATAAACCCCAGCTAAGCTAGTGCCACCACCATCTAGCTGCTGTCCTATGAAATGAATACAAAGGTCACCACACCGGTGCCTACCTGTATCCTGCTGGTGTTTTCGCCTTCTGGGGCCTGTCCCGCCGAGATATCATCTTCCTCGAGCATCTTGGCACACTGTGGCGTCCTATGCTGTCTCCTGCAGCCGCATCCACGTGTATTACACCAGCCGGCCATTTGAGTTTCCCCGCGCCTTTAAGGGGAAGGACCAGCTCCCCGGCGCACGCCGATGACGTCATCCTGCCCCGGAATTGATGCGCCTGCATCTCCGGGTCAAGCGGCGTCAGCTTCAGGTGCACGCCTATCTGCCGCGCCAACGCCGCCAAGGGGATGACGAAATGGCGCCTTCTCCACGCCTGGGCACAGAAGGAAAGCCTCAAACCGGGACACCTCCTACACACCGCCAAGAGGGTTGCCCGTGGCCGCACACCGTCCTCCTCCACCCATACTGCACGGCTCTGGTAGGATCCTCTGACCCCCTGCCGTTCTGAGGCTCCCTCCCGTTTTTTTTTTTTGTGATATAGCTGCCTCGTATACCTGCAGCTTTCCCCACAAGTAAATGTGCTGCCCCAGCTGGACCCCTGCCCTGGTCAGCCCTTAAGAGATGGAGCCCCCTCTCAGGTCCTCTGGCAACATGTCTCCTCCGGACGGAGGAAACACTAAGACTGACCAGGGACCTGAGGGACTGCCTCTTAAAGGGGAGGGAAAGAATTAGTGGCAACGTGTTTCCTGATTACGGGGAGGAGCTCCATCTCTCAAGGGCTGACTTGGAAGACGACTGGGGGAAAAGTTTTTTATATTTTCCAATTTACAACTGCTTTAAGGTTCCAAGTTCTGCTTATTCGGTAAAAAGGTTGGGAAAGTGACTAAAGGGGTGTTCCAGCCAAAAGTTTTGTTTATTAAAAGTCAGCAGCTACAAAAAAGGTAGCTGCTGGCTTTTAATAAACAATCACTTACCTGCTCCAGCGACGCGCCGGGGGGCTCCGCTCCTCTCCCCCCCTCCCCGTCCGGTGTCTTCATTTCTACTGTGGGCACCCGGCCGTGAGAGCCTTCGGCTTCACGGCCGGGCACCCACTGCGCATGCGCGAGCCACACTGCGCATGTGTGTGCGGCTCGCCGCTGATTAGGACAGGCGATCGTCTAGGACCTGTCAGTGTCCTAGATGATCGCCTACGGGAGGGGCTGCAGTAAGGCGATTAAGCCTAATCGCCTTACCAGCCCCTCGGCGGAAGCAGGAAGTGGGACAGGAAGTCCCACTCCTCCCGAAGCCCCCACTCCCCCCCCAAAAAAATTACATGCCAAATGTGGCATGTAAGGGGGAGGGGAGTGGATTAAGCGGAAGTTCAATTTTTGGGTGGAACTCCGCTTTAAGGTCTGTTGAAGTACTTTAGGCTTGTGTCGGCAACATACGTTTGAGATTCTTCTGAGGTTTAGAATTCATACTTTTAAATTAAAAGTACAAAAATAAATAAAATAAGAAGATAGATAGATAGATAGATATATATTATATATGAAAAACATTTTTATTAATTCACAGTCCAAAATATGCAGTAAGCAACATTAAGGTGGCAAAATATATTTTAAGGAATTGTAACGAATGTAATTTATTTTTCTCAAAATGACAGTAAACACTGAAAACATTTACAGTATAGAAATTATGCACGACAGCTATAAAAATATCTGTGCAATTATAGTACATTATTCTTTTTTAATAAGCCTGGGTTAGAAAATAATTGAGTTGCATTTTGATAATGAATGTTTGAAAATTTTGCTTTATTAAAACCCACCCTGCCTCCAGGCATCGAGGAAAAGAATTAGCAGTTTCAGATTTCCTTGTTTTGCAGCTCTGTAGTGGATTCAAATACAAATAGTTTACAGTTCTCAAGCTTTAAAATTATTTATAAGAGTCAATTTCTGAAATAACTGAAATTTTAATTCACAAAAAAACGGTGTGTAAACACAAATTGCTTTCTTAATGCATTTTCCCCAACCAAGTAACTGGGAAGTCGTGAAAAAATAAAAAAAAATAAAGAGGTGATCAAATACCACCAAAAGTAAGCTCTATTTGCGGGGGACACACACACCAATTTTGTTTGTGTGCAATGTTGCATGACCGTGCAATTGTCAGTTAAAGCAAAGCAGTGCCGTATCGCAAAAACTAGAGTTAGGTACCTGGTAACTTTTTCTAAGAAGACTTCCAGGGCAGCATCCGAGACATAGGCTCCTCCTCCCTGAAACAGGAGACACATTAATAAAAACTAAGGCACACAGGTGAGACTGTGAAATGTATAATGGTGGACTAAAGTACCAAAGGAAATCTCAGTAAGCTTAAAGCTCCCCCATTGTACCTGATATTTGTCATTTAAGGGGTGGGAACTAGTGCTGGCCTGGAAGACTTCTAAAAAAGGAGTTACCAGGTACCCAACTCTAGTTTCTTGAATTGTCTTCCAGGGCAGCATCCGAGAGGATGTATCAAGCAAAACTTACTAGGGTGGGGGTAGAGACTGGAGCTCCTTGCAACCAAATGCCTGGTCTTGGTCGAATAGCTGGTCTATATGATAGTGCCTTGCGAAAGTACTGAAGCGCGACCATGTGGCTGCCCTGCAGATCTGCTCCGGAGTCGCCCCTGCTTTCTCTATGACCGATGTTGCCCAGGCTCTGGTTGTGTGTGCTCTGATCCTGCCTGAAGAAGCATCCTTATTGCTAGGGAACAGATCACCAGCAATGCCAGATTGAAGCAGCAGCAGATCCCTCCAACATGTGCTATGGGGAAAAATGCCAGTGCATTTGCTTCAGACTGGGGGGATGATTGCAGACCCCTCTGTAGAGGTGAAATCTCAGGCAGAGCAAGTTTGAGGCTTCTGCTTTCCCTCCCAAGGCTTACTGGGCTAAATGGGATGCTCGCAGGGGGTCTCCTGCAACTAGCATAGAGACAAGGTAAAATAATAAACGTTTCTTTGCAGCTCCTGGTGGACTAATGTGTTTACTGTTTCAGAGAGGAGGAGCCTATCTCTCGGATGCTGCCCTGGAAGATGATTTGAGAAAATGGCCCGGTCATTGGGCAGCCAAATCCTCCGAGGCTGAACTGGTTAAAGGTGGAAAAAGTTCTGAAATTATTTATCTTTGTCTCATTTTATCACAGAAATCTGACATCTAACAGGGGTGTAGACTTTTTATATCCACTGTACATGTCGTGGCAGGGAAGCAGTTATACCAGGATTATGGTTGTGGCTATAATCTAAAAGTACTCAGAGCAGCTAAACAGAAGTTGGCAGAAGTTGGTCCCGCAGCTGCATCCAGCTCCTGCCTCACAGTAAGAGGAACTTAAAGCAGAGTTCCACCCAAAATGGAACTCCATTTTTAAGTGCTGGTGACCCCCTGACATGCCACATTTGGCATGTCTTTTTTTTGGAGGGGGGGGGGGATACCCTCTTTTTAGAGTTATCCAGCTCCCACTTCCTCCTGGGGGAAGGAAGTTCACCCCCCCCTGCAATCTTTTGGGATACGCCACAGGTCCCAAAAGATTGCCCGGCAATTTTTATTTATTTATTTTTTAAATCAAGAAAGATATGTTATTTTATACAATAAAATAAAGTACAAGCATTTCAAGTATAGACTCCATAAGCATTAAGAAAACAAGCAGGGAATTTTTTTAAGCTGCGTACACACGACCATTTTTCATGTCATGAAAAAAAAAAAAAAAATTAGACTGGACTCTCGTCAAGCCTGCATTGCATACACACGATCGTGGAAAAAAATATGCTGGAGCAAAGCGTGGTGACGTACAACACGTACGACGGCACTGTAAAAAGGGAAGTTCCATTCAGATGGCGCCACCCTTTGGGCTGCTTTTGCAGATTTCGCGTTAGTAAAAATTTGGTGAGAGACGATTCGTGCTTTTCAGTCTGTCACAGTGTGACGAATGTGCCATCTCCATTACAAATGCTAGTTTTACCAGAACGAGTGCTCCCGTCTCATAACTTGCTTCTGAGAATGCGCAATTTTTTTCCCCGTCGTTAAAGCGGTTGTTTCTTTTATACCTGCAAGGCAAAAGTCATAATGAGCTAGTATGCACCGCATATTAGCTCATTATGAAATACTTACCTCGGAACGAGGTGTAGGGAACTTACCTGGTCCACACCGAGCGAGATCTCATCTTGACTGGGCGTGTCTTCTGGGTATCGCCGCTCCAGCGTGCGGGAGATTTAAATCCGGCCAGGTACGGCGGCGGCGGCCGGTCCTTTCGCCGTGGATGCCCCCCTGCGAATGCGCCGCTGCAATCAGCGGCGCATTGCAAGGGGAATATCTCCTAAACCGTACAGGTTTAGAAAATATTCTTTATACCTACAGGTAAGCCTTATTATAGGCTTACCTGTAGGTAAAAGTTAAAAAAAGTGGTTTACAACCACTTTAAAGCCTACACACGACTGTTTTTCACAACGTGAAAAACTACGAGAAACATTTGAGCATGTTTTGAATTTTTAATGGCCATTTTTCATGTCGAGAAAAATGCTCTGGAGCCTACACACGATCGTTTTTAAAGCGGAGCTCCACCCTAAAGTGAAGTCGCGCTGATCGGCACCCTCCCCCCCCCCTCTTGTGTCACATTTGCACCTTTTAGGGGGGAGGGGGGTGCAGGGTATTTGCACCCACTTCCGGCCACATATCTCGGGCAAAAGACGGGTTTTTTCTGACATCCCGTCAACCCATTGTTGTGTGCTGGGAACACTCGGCTCCCAGCACACAGCGGGAGCCAATCGGTGGGCGCAGCGCGACTCACACATGCGCCGTAGGGAACCAGAGAGCTTCACTTCCTGGTTCCCTCACCGTGGATGTAGGGGGGAGCAGCAGGGTGACGAGTGATCGCTTGCCCTCTGCTGCGGACGCCGCTGGACTCCAGGACAGGTAAGTGTTAATATTAAAGGTCAGCAGCTGCAGTATTTGTAGCTGCTGGCTTTTAATATTTTTTTTTGAGCGGACATCCGCTTTAATGACCAATTTAAAAAATTGCATTTTTTACGTCATGAAAAACTGTCGTGTGTATGTGGCATTACTCTACATAAAGTATAAACTTGTTAGCAGAGTCCACACCATTTAACGAGTAGTGTATTCAGCTCAAGCAAAAAACTTAAAACAAAAAATAAGAACTAAAACTCGTACAGTGTATGTATCCCACCTATACTTATGTATACAGTTTACCAAATCTGACCATTTCTATAGACATTTATCACTTTACGCTAGCCCACTACTGACACACTCACATTTTTTTTTTTTTAAAGTCTGAAGTAGTCTTGCATGTATGAGCTGAGAAGGAGCCACCCCAGGGGTCTCTAGCCACTGAAATGTATGAGGGGTATACCTGTGTTGATATGTATTTTGTTCCCGTACCAAGATATTGTTATCCTGTTGAATCCACCGCTGACAAGTAGGAGCTTGAGGGAATAGCCAGAATCTTGCTATCAGCTTTCTAGCTAAATAAAGCGATCCGACAAGTGCTACTTGAGCAATTTTAAAGTGTGACACGTCTGGTATCCATTTACTCGGGGGTGACATCTTTTTACCATTTTACCAAAAGAAATTGGTATTATATTCTGTTTGTATCCACTAAAATGTATTGTGTATTTTTTGCAAAAGAATTGCCTTTAAAAAAGAAAACGTTGCGCAAATACTGTGCGACATAAAAGATTGCAACGCCTACCATTTTATTCTCTAGGGCCTTTGCTTAAAAAAAAAAAAAAAGCTAGATAGATACAAAATATGTTTGAGGGTTCCAAGTAATTTTCCAGCAAAAAAACAAACAAAACGTAATTTACATGTATGTGAGAAGTGTCATAATTGGCCCAGAATTTAAGAGGTTAAACTTATAAACATAAAGTGACAGAAATGGCCTGGTCAGCAAGTGGTTAAGATGCCAGAGCATAGGACCGTAGACTGGCGAAAGAAAAAACAGCTCAGGTGAGGTTGGCCACACAGCAGGAGTGCCATTCAGAGAATGCAAAATGTAAAGCATTCTCTGATTGGACGAGGTTCATACTGTGCTGTGGTTGTCCTTACTCTCCACCTCATCCAATCAGAGAAAGCTTTGTATTCATTCAGAGGATGAAAAGCATTCTCTGAATGGTGCCCTTGTTAAGTGGTTGCCATCCTGTGTCCTGTAAGCAGGAGTGCAGCTGTTTGGCATGAGACCCAGAAGCAAGTGGAGAACAATGACTGGAGAAGCAGCGTCTTCTTCAGTGGTCTCTAGTTTCCAGGGAGGATCAAATCAGCGGATACTGTGATGTTGCTGGAACACTATACCAATGTATGATAGAGATATATATCTCTAGCTATACGTTTTTCTTTTAATTATATTTTAGTTTTTTTAGGTACACCTGTTCAATTACTTGCTAACCAGCCAATCACATGGCAGCAACTCAATGTATTTAGGGATCCAGCCGAAGTTCAGATTAAGACCCCTTTCACACTGAGGAGTTTTTCAGGCAGTACAGCGCTAAAAATAGCGCTGCTATACCGCCTGAAAAACTCCTGCCCAGCAACCTCAATGTGAAAGCTCGAGGGAGAGAAAAAAAAATCTCCTGTCAGCAGCATCTTTGGAGCGGTATGTATACCGCTTCTTCCCATTTAAAACAATGGGAAACCGCGGCAATACTATCCACAATGCGCACTGTGGGCGGTATTAACCCTTTATCGGCCGCTAGCGGGGGTTAATACCGCACCGCTAGCGGCAGATTCCCGCGGCAATTCCAGCGGTATAGCGGCGCTATTTTTAGCGGCACTATACCGCCACCGCGTCTCCCGCCCCAATGTGAAAGGGGCCCAAGGCTTACCTGTAGGTGCAAGAAATATCTCCTTAACCTACACGGTTAAGGAGATATTTGTAATAAGGAATGCACAGATGTCTACGGCGCGCATTGGACAACGGCGCACTGAGCGGCATTAAAGTGTTAGGGCCCTTTCACACTGGTGCGTTTTTGCTGCGTTTTCGTGATAAAAATAGCGTTATTAAAACGCTCCCCATGCCCCTCTCCATTGAAATGAATTAAAAAACGCTGTAAAAACGCGGTGTTTTGCCGCGATTTCAATCGCGGAAAAAACACTGCGATTTTGCCACGATTTTACTGCATTTTTACAGCGTTTTTAATTCATTTCAATGGAGGGGGGCATGGGGGGCGTTTTAATAGCGCTATTTTTACAGCAAAAACGCGTCAAAAACGCACCAGTGTGAAAGGGCCCTTAAAGAGGAGTTCCACCCTAAAAAATAACTTTTGTTTAATCCCCTCCCCTCCCCCTTACATGCCACATTTGACATGTAATTTTTAGGGTTGTCCCGATACCACTTTTTTAGGACCGAGTACAAGTACCGATACTTTTTTTCATGTACTCGCCGATACCGAATACCGATACTTTTTTTAAATGTCATGTGACAGTTTTCAAACCACAATACAGACTAAGGATATTTTCTTTAGAATTATGAAGAACTCTAACTCAAGACATTATAAAAGAATAAAAATGAGTAAAAATGAATAAAAATGTTTTATTTGCTTGTCACGCAGTAGTAAAAAACTCAAAGAATTTTCACAGAACATGTTGATAAATACAAAAAAAGTATTCTATTTAGGTATCGGGAGCATTTGCGCGAGTACAAGTACTCCCACAAATACTTGGTATCGGTCCCGATACCGATACTAGTATCGGTATCTGGACAACCCTAGTAATTTTTTTTTGGGGGGGGGGGGGGGGGGGGGGGGGAGTGGGGGCTTCAGTAGGAGTGGGACTTCCTATCCCACTTCCTGCTTCCGCCGAGGGGCTGGTTAGGCGATTAAGCTTAATCGCCTACACCAGCCCCTCCCTGTAGGCGATCACATGGGACACATGACAGGTCCCATGCGATCGCCTCTCCAATCAGCGGCGAGCCGCGCGCGCATGCGCAGTGCATGCGCAGTGGGTGCCCGGCCGTGAAGCCGAAGGCTGTCACGGCTGGGTGCCCATAGTCGGGATGGAGACGCCGGACGGGGAGGGGGGGAGAGGAGCGGAGCCCCGGGCGGCGCGTCGCTGGAACGCAGGAGCAGGTAAGTGAGTGTTTATTAAAAGCCAGCAGCTACACTTTTTGTAGCTGCTGACTTTTAATAAAAACACAATTTTTGGCTGGAACACCCCTTTAATGCTGTATTCTTGCGCATGTGCGGGGATCTGCCGGACCCCGCGCATGCGCGGGAGTGATGTCTTTGCCGTTCCGGCCAATCACATCGCTGGAGTGACGATAACAGGAAGAACACAGAGGGGACATAGTGGCGGTGCACCGTCATACTCCGCTTCCCATCACAGACTGCTATGGAAGTGCTGTGGCGAGCAACTGCGCATGCGCGATGCGTTCCAAGGCATTTACAACAGTGCACACCAGCGAAACCTCGTTCGGCATCCAGGCTCTTTCCTTAACATCCCCGTGGATTGGAGGATGTTAAAAAAAGAGCCACTTTCCCCTGAGTCCACATCGCCCTGAATGACGGCTTCGCTGGTGTGCACTGTCGTAAATCCATTGGAACGCATCGCAGATGCGTTTGGAACGCATCGTGCATGCGCAGTTGCCCGTCACAGCACTTCCCTAGCATTCTGTGATGGGGAGCCGAATATGACGCATCAGCGGTGGTGTACGGGACATAGGAGGACTTCGATCTCAGTTATTGAGACTCCGGTGATCACGGATCCGAGTAAGGAGCCGGTCCCTGCCCCTTACCACGTGATCAGCTGTCAGCCAATGACAGCTGATCACATGATGTAAACAAAAGCCGACAATCATTTTTTTCTTTCTCCAAAAAAGCCGATCGCCGGCGTATGTGAAAGGGACAAATTGGTCCCGAAGAGGAAGGGGGCACATCTGCCGCCAGTAAAACCCTTACCAGTACACCCTGCTAGTGCCCACCAGTGCCACCTATCAATGCCCACAAGTGCCACCTATCAATTCCACATCAGTGCTGCCTATTAGTGCCCATTACTGCCACCCATCAGTGCCACTTCTCAATACCCTTCAGTGCCACCTCTCAGTGCAGCCTCATCAGCGTACATCAATGAAAAATTACCCGTTTGCAACATTTATTAGCTTATTAGCTTTGATTTGATTCTGCTGGCTGGGAATATAATATATATATATATATATATATATATATAAAAAATATTCTGCTTGCTGCACTATATAATTCAGGATGATAGATCAATGAATGAGAGGGTAATAAATAGAGAATGGATCTCATTGGATCACCAGCTCTGTGCACAATAAGCTCTCAGCCCTGTATGAAGTGACCTGTCACTTACACAAGGACTACCAAAGGTCACCCACCTGATCCAGGCTGGGAAAGGTTACACGTCATTACACGTAATGCGAGTAGATCTCAGTCCTCTGATCACCGATAACAGTGATATCAATACTTGTGATTATTGTGATAATATTAATAATGCATGTTCCCCCCACAGTCACTTCCGCATGATTCCAGACAGCACGCAATATATAACATTGCACGTATAGAGGAAGCTCACCTCATTGCTTTATAAAGTGTGAGCCACACGGCGCTCCGCGAATGCAATAACGAAGCAGCCATAGATAGTGAAAAGCTTCAGGAGTTCGGTACAGAGTGAGTACCAGGCTACAGCCCCTCCTCTGCCCCTCCTCTTCCCCCTCCGGCCCCCACTCAGCACTCACATACCATGCTTGCGTTAGAGATGTAAAGCGCTTTCTGATTGGCTAACGCTCTGGCCGAAAGCCGCCCCCTTGGCAAAGAATATATATTGTGAGTTAGCTCCCTCTGCTGGTTAAACTAGTGTTCTGCATTTATTTACACCTCTATAAACACAGCTGCTGGTCTAAGAATCTGGATTGTTTTCTGACATATAAAAAAAAAACGAATAAAGACGTGCTGATTGGTATTTGTTCATGTACAAATCGTTATTATATTGTACTACATGTAATATGTGCTAAATCAATTAAAATAAGGTATTATTGGCGCATAGCAAGGGACTGTCCCTGATTTTGTGCAATGCCCCTCTGTCCTCCTCATGTGTCCCTCAATTTTGTCTGATCTATCTAGTTGTATATAAAAGCACTTTTTATCTTTCACAAGGTGTTTCCCCAGTGCTAAACCTTTCACCCAATTTCTAAATTGCTGCATTTGTACAGTTTAAAAGCCAATATACAGTAAAGGAATAGTAGCAGTAAATAAAAATTCCTTGCGCATTTAATTTACTTTTTTGGGGTTAATTCTCCTTTACGAGGGTGTTACAGGGGGCGTGTCCTATGCCTACATACGTTTGCTAGTAGGCATTCCTCATTCCCATCTCAAAATGCTGGGAGGTATGTTAGAGTGATTCTAGTTCTCGTTTTTAAGGCTTCATTTCCACTGGCGTTTTTACAGCCACGTTTCTGACCGTTTTTTTACAGCTTAAAAACGCCTGTCCATGTTATTCTATGGCATCATTCCCACATAGACGTTTTTGAGCTGCAAATGGCCTAGGCGTTTTTGAGCTGTAAAAAAAACGCAGGAGCAGGGCGTTCTAAAGCTCCTAAAACACAGCTGTAAAAACGCTCGACCTTAAAAAACGCGCAAAACGCGCACCGCGGCGCTTTTGAGCTGCAGGGATTTCATAAAAAATCTCATATATATAGCCTAGAGATTTTTTTTTTTCAAAAAAACGCTGCCTAACGCTAGTTTTAAAACGCCAGTGGAAATGAAGCCTTATTCTATAAAAATAACAAACATGTTATACTTACTTGCTCTGATTTGCACAGAGCAGTCCGGATCCTCCTCTTCTTGGGTCGCTCTTCGGCTTTCTTGGCCCCTCCTTTCTTTTCAGTGCCCACGCATAGGGTCGCCACCTTTTCTTCAAGTCAAACCCGAACACTTTCGTAGAGCACAGCAATTTTGTTTTATAGTATAAACTATACATATATTTAGCATTAAATAACATTTCTAATCATATGAAGTTAATAACAAGAGTCGCCCTTTAGAGTCCACAGAGTTCCCTTTTTACATCAGAATCCACAGAGTTCCCCTTTTACATCTGAACTCGTAGAGTTCCCTTTCACTATAAGGGGGGTCTTTGCAGACTCTGATGTAAGGGAGAACTCTGGAGACTCTAAAATAAGAGATGCTCTGAAAACCCTGATATAAGGGGGGAGCACTGTTGTGTTCTCCATATGTCTATGCTGATTATCTGTATCCGTGTTGTTAAAATTACATGTAAGGTTTGTAATTTACATAAGACAATCATATGTGGAGTGCAGGCTCCATCTAGTGTTCTTTTTTTGGTATTGCTGCAATTGTTCTGTTTATTTGATTTACTATATGTGTAGTTAAGGAAGTTGTTAGTAAGCAGGGAATTCTGGGTAGAATCTTCACAGGACGTGAAGCAGCCACCATTCTTTGAGAAGATACTGACATGTATTTCTCAATCTATCGCCATCACCCCTTAGAGAACTTAAAAAATTCCCCTGGCTTGTTGTAATAAAAATGAAATCAAAGAAATATGGTATCTGAAGCTTATGGGACAAGAAGGTTTAGCTATATATCCTTGAGACAGAACATTCCCCTTTTTGTCCTCATGGAACTCAAGGCCAGTAGCTTAGTTATTTTGTTATGATAGGATTTGCTGAAGCTTTCCACCCTGGTAGATAGTTATTAATCTATCACATGTATGCTGCCATGAAAAGAATAAAACAGAAAATTGCATCATGCGTATCGTCATTTTCTTTTCCTGATGCCTATCCATGACAGCATACTGAACCCACCCAGTTCATTCCTAGTGATGCACAGGGAATGGGCTGTTGTGTGGGTGTTAACATTTTATAGCTTGTCCTGTGGGCTGAAGTAGGCAAGGCGACTATCACATGTATGATGCCATAGATAGGCACCAGGAAAATAAAATTATGGTAAGTATGATACAATTTTAATTTTTTTCCCTTTTAGATAAGGGAGGGTTATAACCCCTGTCAGATTTTGTTTTGCCATCTGTTTCCCATTGGGACTTTTACCTTCACTTCCTGTCCCATAGCCACACAGGAAGTGAGAGAAAATTCCTGCAAATTAAGGGAATTCATTGGGAATCCCAACAGCGGAAGCCCATCTATACGGGGTGTGGGGGCACCGCCCCACCAAGCCATACGCCCTCCCCCTAATCAACATGCAGGGGGCCTCAGGCTTTCACACTGGAGGAACAGCAGTAGCTGTTTTAGGGTCGGTTTGCAGGCACTATTTTTAGCACAATAGCGCCTGCAAACCGCTCCAGTGTGAAAGGGGTCTAAAGGAGAATTCTACATAAAAAAACAATTATTCAAACCTTACCACTACCATCTTTATACTGGCTTTGAAACTTACAAATGCAGCAATTTAGAAATTGCATGAACGATTATGGAATCCTATTCCTGTTGCCCTACACCAATTTCTCATATCATGTGGCTCCCAATGAAGGAGAGACCAAGTATACTATGTCCCACTCTTTCCTTCTCAATAGAAATTTAGGATAGATGTTCACAGACTCAAAAATTCAAGTCACCCCACAATCCATTAGCACCTTTATTGAGAAACAAGGAATTCACCCCAGGCCTCACCCCCCCCCCCCAATTCGAATGGTGGACCAATAAGGGATTAATACGCATAGCTGATCTTTGTGATCACAAGGGTATGCTATCTGAAAGCTCTCTGGTAGAAAAATATCAACTGCCATCCTCTGAACGCTATAGATCTACCCAAATACATCATTATGTACAAACGGTAGCTCGTAAGGGTGACTTAATGAAAATGACTCCTATGGAAGATTTGTGTAGACAATACGATAAACTCAGGGGGCACATCTCTGCTATATATACAATCTTGATGTATATCTCGACGAAACTAAACTATATGCTCCAAAGGGAACAAGATCTTCAGGAAACCCTTGAGTTAGAGGAATAGCATGCAATATCAGAGACAGCATCCAGATCGCTCATCAATACCTCTATTATAGAGGCTAACTATGAGGTCTTATTGAGATGATATATGGCACCAGCCAGACTGGCCACCTTTGTACCTAGAGCCACCTCTGGATTCTTTAGAGGGTGCGGTCAAGTGGGAACCACATTTAGTAGAAGATGGCTGCTCCAGACCACAGACTATTTATGTTCTCCTCAGCCACCTACTTGGCACACCTCTCTAGAGCAGTGGCGGCTAGTGGTCAATTTTTTTTGGGGGGTGCAAACAAACTGAAAAAAAAAACATCAATTGCAGCCACTTTGCCCATGAATTTCAGCCACTGTGCCCCAGGGATTGGCTGAAGCACAATACATATTCAAACTGTGTATTTGACTCTCCCAGCCATATGTTTTGGAAAATTACAGAAGGCAGGGGGAAACAGTCAAATCTGCAACCTGTGAGATTTAAAACGGCGCAAAGAAATCCATGGCTGCTCCAATGATCACAGAGGTGCCAAAAATAACGAAATTTGCCCAACATCCTAGCAGCATAGTTGCCTGTTTGTCTCTGTGAAAGATATAATTACTGTGAAGCACTCACCTGGACCAGTACTAGACTAAAAGACCCAGGGATTGTGGGATATTTAGTTTCTTTACAGAAAAATGTAGTTCTCGACTACAGACAGAGACCATGCATTCACCTGTGCAGTGCCATGCCTCATGTTTAAACATAAAAGGCTGACACATGAATATAATTGACTGTACTATCGTGTTTCCCTGAAAATAGGCCTGTGTCTTATTTTAATTTTGGCAACAAAAGACCCAGTAGGGCTAATTTTCAGGGTAGGGCTTGTCGTGCTGTCTTCTTTCCCCATCTCCCTCCCTGCCTGTCAAGAATCCCCAGTGGCCATTGATACTGAGTTTAAAGTGCCTGTAAAATCCTAAAATGCACTGCATTACAGCACTATACAATGTACACTGTGCATGTCTCTGCAATCCACCTGTGACAAACACTGTACCTTCCTACAGCAAGCATCCGTGACCTGCCCAATTGGTCTTCCAAGCTCCATGCACTGCAGAGGGAGATCTCCCGCAGACAGCTGGCAAAAGAGGAGGAGGATAGGAGAGCAATGGGGGATCAGCTGAGCACCACTCTGCACCTCCATGGTCTGCCTGATCGTTCTTCCCCCACTCCGAGCACTGCAGAGGGGGGCCCAAGATCCCCCACTGACAGCTGGAGGAGGAGAGCAGCGGGGAATCAGCTGAGCGACGAGCAGCGCCGCAACAAACTTGTTCACCACAAACAGGCCACAGAAACATACACAGTCTAGACCACTCAACACTATAATACAGTACATTTTAGGACTTCACAACCCTTCCAAACTAGGGCTGATTTTCGGGGTAGGGCTTATATTGCAGCCCTCCCCAAAAAACACAGACCAACAAAAGGCACCATGAAACTACATGATCAATGCACATCAAATGTAGGTGAAAAAACACAAGGTTCAGGTAGGAAGGTTTTCAAAATGTGTCTCAAAAAAGGTTCAGAGATAATTATTGTCTGATGATAGGACTGGTCCCAGACTCCCAGTACAGTGCTAACTTTATTACATTTGATTCTTGATGTGTCTGCTTTAAATATTTGTACAAGTGCAATGCTAATTAATCAAAAACTGGTCTACAAAACTTGGATTGGAGATGAACTGACTATTAAGCCCCATATGTCAAGCAGAAAAAACAAAGTAATTTTCCCTATGTTGAAAGTATGTTGGTACATGGATAACTGAAGAAAAAAAATCTTTAATATTTTATAGCTTAATTACAAAGATACACAGATTACACAATACATATGGCACAGAATTATTCTATTCCCCAAACACAGTATGATTAAAGCTGAGTCTATTCTATCGCATTTTATTGCAGCTCGTAGTCCTGGTAACTTGTCTAAAGAGAAATATCACTAACTGACAGACACAATTGCTAATGTATTTAGCTTTGTCATGTATTTTCAGCACTGGAGAAACACTATAATTAATTTGAATAAATGGAATTACAATTTTTCTTCATTGCATATAGCAGTTTCATAGTCAAAGGGCAATAAAATAATTAATCACCTGTCTACTGGTATCTCATTGCCACTGGAACATTTGTACTTAGGATCTTGGCTTATTCCTACTTCCAAAAAATCTAATGCTGAAAGGCAGGGCAAATAAATCAACTCTGTAAATGAAATTTTGTACCTGTTTTGTACCCTTTGTTCCCTTTTACATGTAATGTGTAAATATGCATTGCACAGGTCAGAAAGGTGTACAAATAATTTTATAAAAACACTATACAGACACAAAGGGGGGATTTACTAAAACTGGAGCATGCGAAATCTGGTGCCGCTGTGCATAGAAACCAATCATCTTCCAGGTTTTATTGTCAAAGCTTAAGCACTTAAGCCCCGGACCATTTGACTGGCCAAAGACCAGACCACTTTTTGCAATTCGGCACTGCGTCGCTTTAACTGACAATTACGCGGTTGTGCAACGTGGCTCTCAAACAAAATTGACGTCCTTTTTTCCCCCCACAAATAGAGCTTTCTTTTGGTGGTATTTGATCATCTCTGCGGTTTTTATTTTTTGCGCTATAAACAAAAATAAAGTGACAATTTTTGAAAATAGCTCTATTTTTTAGTTTTTGCTATAAACTGAGGGAAAAAAATATAGAAAAAAATGTTTTTTCCCTCAGTTTAGGCCGATACGTATTTTTCTACATATTTTAAGTGTTTATTGATTAGTTTGCGCAAAAGTTATAGCGTCTGCAAAATAGGGGATAGTTTTATGTCATTTTTTTTATCATGACTGTGACATTATGGCGGACACATCGGACACTTTTGATGCCATTTTGGGACCATTGTCATTGATACAGCGATCAGTGCTATAAACAAGCATCGATTACTGTAAAAAATACACTGGCAGGTTAAGTGTCTCCTAGGAAGTGCTTTTAACTGTAGGGGGGATGGGCTTCGTGTGACACGACATTGATCACCGATCCCGATTACATGGATCTGTGATCAGTGCCCTGTCACTAGGAAGAATGGGGAAATGCTTGTTTACATCAGCATTTCCCCATTCTTCCTCTCCGTGAGATGATCACGGGTATGCCAGTGGACATCGAGTCCGCGGGACCCGCGGTTGGACTCACGAGGATCGCGATTGAGCCATTGAGTCAATGTATACAGGGAGTGCAGAATTATTAGGCAAATGAGTATTTTGACCACATCATCCTCTGTATGCATGTTGTCTTACTCCAAGCTGTATAGGCTCTAAAGCCTACTACCAATTAGGCATATTAGGTGATGTGCATCTCTGTAATGAGAAGGGGTGTGGTCTAATGACATCAACACCCTATATCAGGTGTGCATAATTATTAGGCAACTTCCTTTCCTTTGGCAAAATGGGTCAAAAGAAGGACTTGACAGGCTCAGAAAAGTCAAAAATAGTGAGATATCTTGCAGAGGGATGCAGCACTCTTAAAATTGCAAAGCTTCTGAAGCGTGATCATCGAACAATCAAGCGTTTCATTCAAAATAGTCAACAGGGTCGCAAGAAGCGTGTGGAAAAACCAAGGTGCAAAATAACTGCCCATGAACTGAGAAAAGTCAAGCGTGCAGCTGCCAAGATGCCACTTGCCACCAGTTTGGCCATATTTCAGAGCTGCAACATCACTGGAGTGCCCAAAAGCACAAGGTGGGCAATACTCAGAGACATGGCCAAGGTAAGAAAGGCTGAAAGACGACCACCACTGAACAAGACACACAAGCTGAAACGTCAAGACTGGGCCAAGAAATATCTCAAGACTGATTTTTCTAAGGTTTTATGGACTGATGAAATGAGAGTGAGTCTTGATGGGCCAGATGGATGGGCCCGTGGCTGGATTGGTAAAGGGCAGAGAGCTCCAGTCCGACTCAGACGCCAGCAAGGTGGAGGTGGAGTACTGGTTTGGGCTGGTATCATCAAAGATGAGCTTGTGGGGCCTTTTTGGGTTGAGGATGGAGTCAAGCTCAACTCCCAGTCCTACTGCCAGTTTCTGGAAGACACCTTCTTCAAGCAGTGGTACAGGAAGAAGTCTGCATCCTTCAAGAAAAACATGATTTTCATGCAGGACAATGCTCCATCACACGCGTCCAAGTACTCCACAGCGCGGCTGGCAAGAAAGGGTATAAACCGGGGAAGGAGGAGCAGCCCCTGATCTCTGCCCACCTGGCGGCCTGCCCTCCAAGGCCACGGCTATTCTGTCCAGGGCAGCACCAAGTGTTGCCGTGTTGGCCTGGATAGCCAGGGTAAGGGCCCTCACATCCTGCCCAACGCCTGCTGATGTCGTCTGCAGTTCATTTAGGCAGGTTGTGAAAGCCCGGGAGTGGGAGTCCAGGTTCCCCAGCGTATCCTTGATGGAGGACAGGCTCTCCTCCATCCGCACCAATGTCTGGCTGACCTGTCCCAGATGGCGGGTCTGGAGGAACTGGTCCCTTCTCAGAGTGGCGGGCAGGAGATCGGCCACCCCCCTGGTGGTCTGGGATGACATCCTGCCTCCAGCTGATGCTTGTGGCCGGGGAGAAGGGGAGGCCCTTGTGAGGGGAGGCATGTTGGGGGAGGAGGGGGGGGCTCCCCCTTAGGGAGGCCTGCCTGCTGCCAGCCAGAGGGGAAGAGTCCTCAAAAACCAAACGTCCAGTGCCTGACAAGGACTCCTCCTCCTCATGATTCTCCTCATCATGATTCTCCTGCTCCTCTTGAACCTCCTCCGCGGACTCCGTCCTTGTTGGGGGGGCCTCATTAGGCTGCTGTCCTGGGGTTGGTGCGGTCAGGCCAGATGGCCCTGCACCCTCCTGCACATCTGTGGATGACACAAAACATTCACAGGTTGGAGGATCCACACACTTGCCACATATTCCCTTTCACCCCCTCCCCCACACATGCTACACACCTGATATTAAAAAAAAAAAACTTACCTGGCACCACGGGCTCCGGACTTGAGTCAAAGCCGGGCAGGCCCTCAACTTCATGCCGATGAAAGGTCAGGGCCACCGCACGCTCCTCCGCTGTCAGCCTAATACGGCATGGTGGGCCCTCTCCTGTGCCCCTGGCATGGACATGCATTCTGGCCAGCTTCTTTTTGACCAGACGCCGGAGGTCATTGATTTTTTTGTCAATCCACAACTGTAAAATTCAGCTTTCGTTTTCTCTCAGTCATCCTTCCAAAAAAACTCAGTCCCAGTCAACAAAATTCACGCACACAAACAAACCCAACCAATCAAAAAAAAAACACACACAGAGAGAAAACTACTCAGCAAGAAACAGTCACCAAAAAACAAAACAAAAATACAGCAGGAAAAGAAACAAACACAAATATATCAATCAAACAAACAGTCTCTCAAACACTTATCAAAAAACACTTTAAAAAATCTACTAACAAACACTTGATCACACAGAACACTAATCTGACAACTACAAAACACACCGCAACGAACAACAGGACAAAAGCACTTGGTTAAATGGGAAGGGACAAAGGGATGTACTTTTGCAATGCAAGTGCGTTTGTGTGTGTCTATTTATGCCGATGGTGCGTGGGAATCCGTCAATTCTGTAGAAATCTGTCATTGCCTTCAGCCGCAGCTCCTCAGTGGTGGGTCTGATGATTTGGTTGGCCATGCGTCTGAGGACAACCTGGTGCAGACATCTGCTTATGCTGGTTTGTGACATCCCAGCCACCACTCCACTTGTACGCTGGAATGATCCACTGGCCAGAAAATGCAGTGTTGCCAGGACCTTCACCAGTGGCTGCAGTGCATGTGAGCGGTGTGTCTGGCTGGTGATGTCATCCTGCAGGGCTGTGGTTATTTCCAGGATGGCAGCAGAACTGAATCTGAAGATGCGATACACCTCCTCATCACCCATGCCAAAGAGGCTCATGCGCGTTCGGTATATCCTCTCACGTGCCCCTCTCCTCCTCCTCCTCCTTCTATGCTCCTTTTCATCTGCATACATTAGTAGTGATAAGACCATGGCTGCCCCTGGCAAGTTGGCATACGAATGTGTTGTCCAGTAAGTGTGATTGCTCAGCTCGTCCGTTATGGTGCTGCTGTAGTTGCTCTCCAGCTGACTTGCACACGGTCTTGAGCAAAGTTACCCGTGCTTTTATGAGAGGTATGTTTACTCAAGGCTTTCGTGTTACGCGCACCACGAGTAGCCAACGCCGAACGCACGTAGTTTCGGGAATTCGCGCATCTCCCTCATTTGCATACTTGCATGCTAATTCAATGGGAGCTGAATATTTGCGATGCGTAACTATGCGCCTACGCCGCGCTAGCTTAAAGCATTTTCGCCGCTCAGACAAAAAAGATTTTCTCGTGTATGTGGTTCTGTGTTTACCGCGCATCGATACGCCGGCGCACATTTACAATTACGCCGCGCATATCCATTTACGCAGGCATAGCGCCGCTGACAATCTGGCCCTATAACTTTTGCGCAAATCAATCAATAAAGAATACGTATGGACCCATACTGAGGATTTTTTTTTAATATTTTTGGGGGATATTTATTATAGCAAAAAGTAAAAACTATTCCTTTTTTTAAAACCACCAAAAGAAAGTTTTATTTGTGGGAAAAAGGATGTCAATTTTGTTTTGGAGCAACGATGCACGACCGCGCAATTGTCAGTTAAAGTGACGCAGTGCCGAATCGCAAAAAGTGGCCTGGTCATTTGGCAGCTAAATGGTCCGGGGCTGAAGTGGTTAAAAACTATGGGCACATGTCAGATAGAAGTCGCCTTGAAGTAGTACAGGAACCTTTTCTAAAGCCGGAGCGACTTCAGTAGTGCTCAGTAAGATAGCTCTCCTTGACTAACATAGGATTTCACAAGTCATGTAACTTGGGGTCTCACAAGTTGGATCCCAAGTCACGGCAGCGTGGATCGTATGATGATATATGCAATTTTTACCAACAGATGCCAAAGTTTGAAAAACATATTCTAGAACCCTAAAATAAAATATAAGCAACGCTGTAAACAATGTAAGATGAAATATCCGATTTCACAGGTATTCAAAAATAATGCTAATGTCCATAAACATCACCATGTGACAAAAGTGAATATGTGCACAAATTCCAAAAAATATATATAAATGTGTTTAAATAATATATATAAATGGGCCAGATTCAGATAGAATTGCCTATCTTTAGGCGGGCGTAGCGTATCTCAGATACACTACGCCGATGTAACTCAGAGAGGCAACTACAATATTCATAAAGCACTTGCACCTAACTTTGCGCCGACGTAACTTAATTCATTCGGCGTAAGCCGGTGCAACTGCAAGTGGGTGTGACGTTATGCAAATGATGGTCTAGTGATTTACACCCGGCGTATCTTTGACGGAGCATGCTCAGGGCCAGATTCTCCAATATTTTCGGCGGCGTAGCGTAAGCCAGTTACACTACGCCGCCGCTGCGTACTGGAGCAAGTGCTTTATTCTCTAAGCACTTGCTCCGTAGGTTTCGCTTACGTCGCGTAAATCGCGCAGCGTAAACCCGCGCAATTCAAATGGGGCGGCTTGTATTTAAATTAAGCGCGCCCCCGCGTCGAACGAACTGCGCATGCGCCGGCCGGGGAAAAAGCCCAGTGCGCATGCTCCAAAGGACGTCACATTTTCTCAATGTAAACGACGTAATCGCAGCGTACGCCAGCCCCATTGAGAATCGACGTACGCAAACGACGTAAACGACGCACAACACGACGCGGTCCCGAGGCCATACTTAACATGGCATCCGACGGGACACGACGGCATCCGACGGGACCTCGTAAGGTTACTCCACATAGAAGCTGGGGTAACCTTACGCGAACGAAAACGACGTACGCGACGACGGGGCGGCGTAAAAGCGATCGAGAATCGGCGTACTACTTCATTTGCATATGCAAATGAAAAAACAACGTAAAGGCCACCTAGTGGCCGGAGTTGTCATTACACCTACGATCCGAAAGTGTAATTGGATTACACTTGTCGGATGTAGAAGCGTATCTATGCAAAAGTGATGCACAGCATCACACGCATAGATACGACTAAAAAAAAAAGGCGATACGACGGGGTATCTGAGATACTCCGTCGTAACGCCTCTGAGAATCTGGCCCTCAGTACGTTCGTTCCCTTGTGAGCATGCTCACAACTATGCCGGCCCAACTTACAGAGATACGCCGGTCCAACTTAGGCCCAGCCGATGCAAAAGTACATCCAGTTTTATTCTCCCCCAGGGAAGGTACTTTTGCTGTGAGATGGCTGCTCCCGTTCCCCACAGGCAGAGGAGGAAAAAAAACTTTAACACCCAGGAGATGTCAGCCCTCATAACAGCAATGCAGACTTATGACCAGGGCCGCCATCAGGGGGGTACAGGCAGTACACCTGTAAAGGGCCCGGGGGTCCCCAGGGGCCCTGATGGGAACCCCCCCCCTTTTTTATTTTATTTTTATAAAAAAATATTTTTTTTAATATATTTGTATTTATATTTTTTTGATTGACAAGAAGGCCTGGCTTGCAGTCTCTGCTCTAATTCATTTCTAAGGTGTTCTATCGAGTTGAGGTCAGGACTCTGTGCAGGCCAGTCAAGTTCCTCCACCCCAAACTTGCTCATCCGTGTCTTTATGGACCTTGCTTTGTGCACTGGTGAGCAGTCATGTTGGAACAGGAAGGGGCCGTCCCCAAACTGTTTCTACAAAGTTGGGAGCATAAAATTGTCCAAAATGTCTTGGTATGCTGACGCCTTAAGAGTTTCCTTCAATGGAAGTAAGGGGCCAAACCCAACCCCAGAAAAACAACCCCAGACCATAACCCCCCTTTTATCAAATAATTTGGATCAGTCCACAAAGCAAGGACCATAAAGACATAAATGAGTGAGTTTGGGGTGGAGGAACTGGACTGGCCTGCACAGAGTCCTGACCTCAACCTGATAGAACACCTTTGGAATGAATTAGAGCGGAGACTGTGAGCCGGGCCTTCTTGTCCAACATCAGTTCCAGACCTCACAAATACACTTCTGGAAGAATGGTCAAACATTCCCATGGACACACTCCTAAACCTTGTGGACGGCCTTCCCAGAAGAGTTGAAGCTTTTATAGCTGCAAAGGGTGAGCCAACCCAATATTGAACCCTACAGGCTAAAGGATCGCACACAGGATTGAATATTCCGATGGACGTGTTTTGTCATATAATCAAACCGTCTGTACGCTCCATCGGACAAAAGAGCAGAAAAACTACGTAGTTTCGTGAATGTTGGCTGAAAAAGTTCTGCCGTCTGTATGCAGAACAAGTTCACGGCCAGTGCCTTTCGGACAAAAATATATATATAATTATTATTATCATTATTATTATTAAAGGGCCCAGAGGTCCTGGATGGAAAGCCCCCTTTATTTGGTAATTTCTTTTTATATAAAAAAAGGGAGGTTGCCATCTGGGGCACTGGTGGCCTCCGGAACCCCTAAAAAAAAAAGAAAAAAAAGGTTTCTTTTTTTAAGGGGGTTCCCATCCGGGCCCCTGGGGACCCCCGGGCCCCTTACAGGTGTACTGCCTGTACCCCCCTGATGGGGGACCCATTAGTAGTGCTAGGACCACGGCTGCCATGTGTTGTCCTGCAAGTGTGGTTGCTCAGCTTGTCTGTAACCTTGCTGCTGAAGCTGCTCTCCAGCTGACTTGAGCAAGTCTGGTGCAAAGTTACCCCTGCTTTATGAGGGGTAACTTTAGGCCGGCCAAACAGCTTAGGCACACCACGCATAGGGCCAGATTCAGGTAGATGAGAGTATCTTTCCTCTGGAGTAACGCTTCTCATTTACGTTACTCTGAAGACCCTTTCAGCGCAAGTCCTGTAATTCACATAGCAGTTGCGCGTAAACTTGCGCCAGAGTAACGATAATGCGCTGGCGTAACCCGACGCAAGTGGAAGTGGGTGTGATCATATGTAAATGATGGGCGGAGCCCAGCGCAGAGGCTTACGTTCAGCGCATCAACCACGGAGCATGCGCAGTGAGTGAGGCTCCACTCGCCCCCTTTGTGCGCATGCTCACAACTTCCGTCGGCACCACTGCACGGGAAACGTCAGCGCAATGCCTTCCGTTGGGCGTGTAAATGCGCCCGTAGAAGCGCCATTCCGGCACTAAAGTATATCCTGCTCCCCCTCCCCGCAGTGATGTTACTTTTGTTCTGAGATGGCTGCTCCCGTTCCCCGCAAACACACAGGAGAAAGCTGAACTTTAATGGCCAGGAGCTGTCAGCCATCATCTCGGCTATGGAGACCTATGATGTCTTCCTCCATGGCTGTAAAATTTGACAGACAAGCATGGACAGAGGTGTTGTCCTGCAAGTTGGGGTGCTCAGCTAGCTCTTATCGTCGGTAACGCTGCTGTAGCTGCTCTCCTGCTGACCTGTGGCCATCTGGAGTAAAGATAAAGCAGCCTTTTGTAGAAATAACTTTGCGCCGGACGGACGAGATACGCGCGGCGCATGTAGCCAGCGTATGGTGCTAATCCGTTCGTGAATTGGGAAAAATCCCTCATTTGCATATTTGCAGGGGAAATCAATGGGCGCGACTGATGCGCCCAGCGAAAATAAGCGCTGACGATACTCTGGCGTCGGAACGTTCCGCCGGTCGCAAATGACCCGTTATTGGGCGCATCTAGTTTGGTGGGTACGGGCACATAGAAACGACGGCGCATCATCACAGTTACGCGGCGCATATCCAAATACTCCAGCGCAAGTGTTCGTGAATCTGGCCCATAGCCTGTGCCAAATGGGCCTATGTTCGGGAATCGGCGTATCTCCCTCATTTGCATATTTGCATAGGAAATGTGCAGGAGTAGGCAAGTTAGGCCGGTCGGGAATAGCCTATTTTGGTGCGTATCTAGTTCTGTGGGTACGGTGCATAGATATTCCGGAGCAAATTTAGACTTAGGCGGCACATCTCGAGATACTCCGGCATAAGTCCTATCTGAATCTGGCCCAAATGTGTTTAAATATTAACCTCCCTGGCGGTATGATTATGTCTGGAATTTTGTACCAAAAGCGGTACAATTGTTTTGCATGGAAATTTGGCGTTTTACATTGTAGGCCTGCAATTCTTAGGTATAACTCACTTAAATCTGTCCAAACAAGAGTCTAGTAGACATCCCGGGTATGATAAAGTTTGAAACACAAAATCATAAAATTATAATATAATAAATAACTATAAATAATTATAACAAATGATAATGTAATTATAATAACAATTATTCAATAATCAAATCAAAAACACTGAAATTTGCTCAGTTGCAGAATTGTCGCAGTCATTATTTTTTTTTTTTTATGATGGATTTTCCCACAAATCGCTATCGCTCAATTCTGCAAGTAATTATAATTTATTATCGCTGTTTTCTAGCAGCTCTAAAATCACTTTTGACATAAAGGGACACTTTTGGTTACTATGGACAATCTACAGTTTGCAGGCAGAAAGAACAGTTTTTATTTTATAAAAGTACATGTAGGACACTGGGCAGACCACTAGGGGCAAGGGGGTGTGTACTTTTTACATACAGTACTGTAATCTGTAAGATTACAGTATACTGTATGTAATGATACAAACAGCGCTAATGTGTAGCTGAACCACACAAGTGAACAAAAACAAATGTGAAAAAGATGAAAATTAATTAATAAAGAGTCCCGTGACAAGATGAGTCAAAAAAGACAAAAGTTCATAAAGTGTCTGAAGAAATATAACTTCTGTGTTTTTTCCAAAAGGAAGTCTTCCACCACACCAGTGTGTTGTAACTCCTCCACCAATAAGATTGGCCACTCACAAGAACTAGTAGCCTTACACTCACGTGTTTAGCACAGCAAGCATGTATTACAATCCTCAAATTAATGTTCAGGATTCAAATCCAAACAGATGCAGGAGTGAGATCCACATAAGTGATAAAAAAAGAAAGTATAATAGTGTGATATCGCTAAAAAATTTTATTGACACACCACATGAATCTACAATGGTTGCACTCACAAAGGTAAACTCAAAAACAACCGTGAAAAAAATCCAAGCAAACTTCCTCGATATTCACAAGCTGATAAACTGTGGTCACGGCGGACCTGTGCCGAAAACCAGGTATTTCTCACCACTTCCCCAGCATTGTGTCACTATCTTCTTGTTAAACTGTAATCCCCAACGCTGGTCACTAGCATGGAAAACTTGCAGGCTTGTTACGATCATTAGTTTAGCCACGCCCCCAACATGTTTTGTCATAGATTTGACTTATTCATGGGACCATTGTAGATTCATGTGGTGTGTCAATACATTTTTTTAGCGATATCACACTATTATACTTTTTTTTATTATCACTTATGTGGATCTCACTCCTGCATCTTTTTGGATTTGAATCCTGAACATTAATTTGAGGATTGTAATACATGCTTGCTGTGCCAAACACGTGAGTGTAAGGCTACTAGTTCTGGTGAGTGGCCAATCTTATTGGTGGAGGAGTTACAACATGTGGCCCCCGATCCACGTCTTCTGGGGTCCCTCGGCAGCTGTCTCTGGTCCTCCCTGCCCCCTGGCGCACCACGTCATTGGTTGTAATTGACAGCAGCGAGAGCCAATGGCTGCGCTGCTTCAATTGACCAATGAGTGACCCGTGAAGCTGGCCAAGAGGACAGTGCATTCACGGTGCAGGACTTTTGAGGGGTCAGGTAACTAAACAGGGGGCTGGGGAGGCCGGTATTGTCGGAAGTTTTTTCACCATAGAATGCATTCAGGTAAAAAATGTTTTACCTTTACAACCCCTTTAATGCAAACATGGGTTTACTGTTCTCAATAAGCAAGACCTGTGTCTGAAGAAATCTAATCATAGAGATTTTTTTACTGTATAAAACAATAGTTTAAGATAATAACAGCATGTCACTGCTGGAGGAACCCAGTGTGGCTATGTCACTTGTATCCTTTCAAAAGCACCATTATTTCTGTATTGAAACTTGCAATCAGTCTGTATTGATAAAAAAAAAAAAAGAAAAAAAAATGAAAAAAAAAAGGTTATTCTGTGCTTGAACTGTTCTTTTTAATGCCACTTAAGTATAACTGATTTTATAACATAAAATAACATATTTGCTAGAGGCCAGTTAATAGCCACATTTATTGCAGTGATTGAAATAGATTCTTGAAGACAACACTGTAATTCTTTCCTTCCTGTGAGGAGAAGGAGCAACTTTAACAATACAGTTATTGTATACAGGTACAAAATGTACCTTGAAGTCTCCAGGCATCATTGTTATAGAATGAACTATTATAAGTTGGAAGTATTAAACACAAATGAATTCATAAAACCTGATTGTGCTTAACTAAACATGAATTCCAGTTAGTGAATTCAATATATATATATATATATATATATATAAAAAACATTAAGAAGAAAGACAGAAAGAAAAGAAAAAAAAGAAAGTAATTTTTTTTAAAATAAAAGGAAAAGTAAGGAAAAGAAAATAAGAGCACAATAATAAACAAAGGGGGCCAGATTCACGTACATCGGCTTTTTTTTGACTGGCGTAGCGCACCTCCTTTACGTTAGACTGCCGCAATGTAGCGGCGCAATCACCGTATTCTCGATTGATTTGCGCAGAAATTAGCGCCTGTGCAACGTAATTTCAGAGGCGTAAGGCGGAGTAATTCAAATTGGGCAGGACGTGGGCGTGTTACATTGAAATGAGCCGTGACCCCATGCAAATAAAGGGCCGGCCTGCTCGCGCATGCGCACATGAAGCAGACCATGGTCAGCACCTCTGTGCGCATTCTCACAACTCGGGAACGGCGCAATCAGTGAAATTGGAAGTGGACCAGGGCAACTTAGTGAACTACGCAGACAGCATAAATAGACAGACACAAACGCACTTCCTTTGCAAAAGTACATCCCTTTGTATCCCTCCCTGTACAGCAAGGTGCTTTTGTTCTGTTGTTTGTTGTGATTTGTCTTTGTTATATTTGTGGACTGTTTGATCTAGTGTTTTGTAGAAGATATTTGAAAGTGTTTTTTGGTGACTGCTTGTAAGACTTTTTGGTTGATAGATTTTTGTTTGTTTGTTTTGTTGCTTGATTTTTCCTGCTTGTTTTTGTGAGTGATTTTTGCTGATTGTTTTTGTGAGTGATTTTTGCTGATTGTTTGGGAGAGAGTTTTTGTATGAGTATGACTGAGAGGAAGAGGAAGTTAAATTTTACTTTGGGGGAGAAACAAATTCTTGCCCAGCCCATTACCCAATATGGGCGTTTCCTCCACGGCCCGGAGAGTGCCAACACCCCCCCGGCCAGGAGGCGTGAGATCTTGCAGCACATTACTGATGAGGTGAATGCATTGGGGGGGGGAGACCCGGACACGGTCGGGGATTGAAAAGAAGATCAATGACCTCCGGCGTCTGGTCAGAAAGAAGCTGGCCAAAATGGCAGCCCATGCCAGGGGCACAGGAGGGGGCCCACCATGCCCTGTTAGGCTGACAGCGAAGGAGCGTGCGGTGGCCCACACCTTTCATAGACAACAGGTGGAGGGCCTGCCTGGCTATGACTCCAGTCATGAAGGCGTGATGCCAGGTAAGGTTTTTTTGCCCTATCAGGTGTGTAGCATGTGGGGGGGGGGGGAGGAAATATGTGGCAAGTGTGTGGATCCTCCAACCTGTGAATGTTTTGTGTCATCCACAGATGTGCAGGAGGGTGCTGGGCCATCTGGGCTGATCGCACCATCCCAGGGACAACAGCCTGATGAGGACCCCCAGACAATGCCGGAGCCCTCGGAGGAGGTTGAAGGGGAGGAGGTTGAGGAGGAGGAGTTTGAGGAGGAGGAGGATGTCATGTCAGCCAGTGGATTGTTGTTTTTGGAGGAGTCTTCCTCTCTGGCTGGCAGCAGCCAGCCCTCCATAAGGGCTAGCCCCTCCCACTCCTCCCCCAACAGGGCTCCTCTCCCAAGGGCCTTCCCTTCTCCCCGGCCACAAGCCTCAGCTGGAGGCAGGAAGTCGTCCCAGAAGACCAGGGGGGTGGCCGAGCTTCTGCCCGCCAATCTGAGAAGGGCTCAGGCCCTTCAGACCCGCCATCTGGGACAGGTCAGCCAGACTTTGGGGCGGATGGAGGAGAACCTGTCCTCCATAAAGGATACGCTTGGGGACCTGGACTGCCACTCCCGGGCTCTTACAAACTGCCTAAACGTACTGCAGACTACAACAGCAGACGTTGGGCAGGATGTGAGGGCCCTCACCCAGGCTATCCAGGCCAACACTAGGTGCTGGCCTGAACAGAATTGCCGTGGCCTTGGAGGGCAGGCCGCCAGGTGGGCAGAGACCAGGGGCTGCTCCTCCTTCCCCGGATTACCCCCCCTCCCCATGAGTCTCCCCTGAGGAGCCGGGGCCGTGGCCGTGGGCGCCTCAGGCGTGGCTCACGCCAGCTGTATTAATTTGTTTTCCCCCCTTTTTCTTTTTTTTTTCCTGGAATTTTTTTTTGTGCTGGACATTTTTTTTTTGTGTTGTGAATGTTTTTGGAATTTGGGGGTGATATTCCTGCCGGAAAAGGGGTGTCACCCTCAGTTTTGGTGGAGAAGGGTTCCCCCGGGACCAGGGAGAAGTGTTCCTCAGGTCCGTATGAATGTACAGTGACATAATTGGAGCCGTGCGTGGCATTGCTGCTCACAAGTCCAGCATGGTGGGCTTGTGCTAATCCAATTAGATGAGGATGTGATGTGTCTGTGCTAGGGACCACAGTGGTGTGCATGCATGCATTCTCATTGTGCCATGATTAATGTGTGTGTTTAACGTGCTGTGATGGTTTGGATCTGTCTTGCCTGATGGATGGCTGGTTTTCGCCATATGTTGGAGAGACAGACACATTGATTGCACAGCTGTGTGGTCAGCTTTTTAAGTCTGACCTGAACAGCATTCAGGGCTCCACCCTCCCGAGGAGTCCAGGTCTGGAAGGGAGAACCCTGAGAGTGCAGGTGTGCACTAAATTAGCTGGAGAAGCTAGAGAAGCTGGAGAGTGCAGGCTGCACTATAATACCCAGAGGCCTGAGTCTGAGGTGGCTGACAGGAGTGAGTCTGGGGTGGCTGACAGGAGTCAGGAAGGCTTCACGAGGGAGCCTGAGCAGTGTGGTGCTACTGCTAAAGATAGCCAGGTGGCTCGGTATTTTCCGTTATACTAAGGTGACCAGATTTTTAAAATGAAATCCGGGGACATATTTTTTTCCCCCCTAGTAATGGCAGCAATCAGTGACTCTCTGCCCATCGCCGCAGCTGCCCGCCTCACAGCCTGTCAAATGTTATTCTCCAGCCCCGGCTACTACTGGGCGGGGTGCAGGGGAAGAAAACTCCTCCAGCGAAGGCAAGGAGATAAGCAGGCAGGCAGCAGGCCAGGACTTGAGCCAAGGCAGAAGAACATGCGAGCGGAGCTGAATGGGCATGCACCCGAAACTAAAGAAATATTCCCTCCGCTCTGACCAGCACATGATCATCAGAAAGGGGCTCAGGTAATGGAAAAGATACACCCCCCCCCCAAGATAGTAGGAGTGGGGATGTGTAATTCAGAATTATTTTTTTTAATTCTGCACTGACTGTCTTTGAAATTCCCCCAGCCCCTGTTCAAATACAATCTGGGGACAAAACTGGGGACAGACTTGGTCTGGGGACAGTGTCCTCAATCCAGGGACTGTCCCCTGAAACCGGGGATTTCTGGTCACCCTACGTTATACGTGTAAGCCAGGAGGCTGAAGGTACCATTTTGTATGGACTGTGAAAACCCCTGTATATTTTTCTGTTGGATGCAATAAAACACGGTTTTATTGCATCCAACAGAAAAATATACAGGGGTTTTCACAGTCCATACAAAATGGTACCTTCAGCCTCCTGGCTTACACGTATAACGGAAAATACCGAGCCACCTGGCTATCTTTAGCAGTAGCACCACACTGCTCAGGCTCCCTCGTGAAGCCTTCCTGACTCCTGTCAGCCACCCCAGACTCACTCCTGTCAGCCACCTCAGACTCAGGCCTCTGGGTATTATAGTGCAGCCTGCACTCTCTAGCTTCTCTAGCTTCTCCAGCTAATTTAGTGCACACCTGCACTCTCAGGGTTCTCCCTTCCAGACCTGGACTCCTCGGGAGGGTGGAGCCCTGAATGCTGTTCAGGTCAGACTTAAAAAGCTGACCACACAGCTGTGCAATCAATGTGTCTGTCTCTCCAACATATGGCGAAAACCAGCCATCCATCAGGCAAGACAGATCCAAACCATCACAGTGCAAAGATGCCTAATGTGAGCTGGCTCCTGGCTGCTCTTCCCTCAGAAGACGGGGTAACCTCGGTTAGGGGGGGATTGTCTGGTTCAGGGGTCAGGTCATCACTTATGTCAATCTGCAGGCCCGTTCCTGCAGGCTGGTGTTGGGCTCCTGCAGGGTTGTGATTGATTCCAAGATGTCTATGCGTGTGTGATATATCAAGTGAAGAGTGAGGGGCTTGTATCAGATTAGATTATTATATCCATCAAGGTTTTAAAGGGCTATTGAAAGATAGTGAGACCGTGTTTGTAATTTGTATGTATGTTATGTATTGATGTATATATGTATGTATATGTATGTATATTTCTGCTCAAAATGTTTATAAAAGCAAAGAAATTTTTTTTGGATAAAAAAAAAAATTCCTCTCCCGTGCCCTCCTCTGTGCCCTCCTCCGTGCTCTCCTCCTTCTTTGCTCATCTAAAGTCAGTAGTATAGCTATGAGCATTGATGCCACTGGCATGTTGGCATACAGATTGTTGTGCAACACGTGTGACTGCTCAGCTCCTCACTAACAGTGTTGCTTTCTCTGACATGTAGACGAATTGTCTAATTTTATACCACCTTTTATATGGTCTAATTTTAGACAGGCCGTGCAGCTGTTGCGCACAGCGCGTAGCCTGCGCTGCACCAACGTTCTTTTGTGGATCCCCGTAACTCCCTCATTAGCATATTTGAATAGCAAATCAATGGTGTGTCTAGAGCAGTTTTGCGCGGACGGATGCGCCTGTCTATCGAAATTACGCCGGACAAAAAAAAGTAGATTTCTTGCGTATCTCGTTTTGGGGATGCGGAGCATCGAAACGCATGCGCACATTTAGACTTACGCCGCGCATCTCCTGTTATGCCGGCGTAATCGCTCTGTGAATCTGGCCGAGGATATTTTACATCCTGAAGGAAGGTCTGTCAATATGAAGATATGTCTCTGTAAATGGGAGCTGGAAAGTGTTTTAAAGAAAAAAAATCGTATAAAGAAGATGAGCCGATGTGCTAGATGACTAGTCACCAAACTGTCCATTGACAATTTAGTTTCCCACCTGCTTTTGGAGATCCCTGCAGTTGATAACTAGCTGGACTTTTGACACCCATGCCTTCGCCAATGCACTGATTGTTGGAATTTGAGGGGTCTTTGGCTTTATAATTTTCTTTTTTTTTTTTCAATATCTTTATTGATTTTCAGTACAAAAAAAAAGTAACCAAACATAAAAATACAAGCCTACACGTCTACCAGATACTCATTGCCAATTATTAACCCCCCCCCCACTCTCCTACCCCCACTTCTGGTTCCTTTTCCCCCCTTTATTTCTCTATACCCCTACCATGGATCCCTAGCCCATCCCTTCCTCTACTCTCTTGAGTTCTGCATATCTCCCTGACTGCTTAAACTCTCTCCAGCTTTTCCATGTATTCTCATATCGTTCTATTTCTTCCTCTCCACAGAACCTTAGAAATTCCAGATTACAAATCTTGTCTACTTTTCTACACCGATTTCCAATCTTTGGCCTTTCCTTCTCTTGCCATTGTTGGGGTATTAAGCTTTTGGCTGCGTTTATTAAATGGGGAACCAATGTCTCAAAGTAGTGTTTGTTTGACATTCTTACCCCGTGAAATAAACACCCCCATGGATTTTCCGCAATCTCAATATTAGTTATCTCTTTAATTAGCTGAAACACCTCCCAGTAGTTTGGTAGCTAGTGGTCGAGTGTCATAATTAAATACAGCACCTCATCCCTTAGAATAATTAAAATAAAAGGTGGAGGATATTGGGATTATCACGGTGCCACAGAAAGAAACCAGGTTCTTAGTACAATTTTATACAAAAATACATTTTATTAAATATAAAAATTGATTAAAAGTGTTCAATCACATGAACACTGTATTAAAAACATGGGAGCAGGGTATCGTGTTGTATAAATGGTCATATTCTCCTGACTAGTTTAGCCAAATCCTTGGCTTCATCAGGTGATTATGACGTGACCAGCTCAATGAATAGCTCTAAAGAAGCAAAAAAGTACTATTAGACAATATTAACATTAGAGTACTACGTATAGTAGGGCTAGGATAGGTGGCAAAGCTAATAAGCCAAAGGCTCAAATTAATCCCAAAGAGTATACCCTGCTCCCATGTTTACAATACAGTGTTCATGTGATTGACTAGACCTTTTAATCAATTTTTGTATTTAATAAAATGTATTTTTGTATAAAATTGCACTAAGAACCTGCGGCAGGATTTATACCCCCTGTTGCTTTTGGTGGGTGATTGTGACACAATCAAGTGAATAGGGCCACTCTGCAAACACTCAGCAACCATGTGTAATGCATGCAGTAGCAGCATGCTAGCGTGGGATCCAAGGGGTTAAAGCAGGTTATGTGATGAGGCAATACAATGCCTCCTTATAGCCTGATTTAATCACTTGGTCACTGTACTGAATAAGGTTGCAAAGCCTTTGCAGAGCAACCCCAATGCCAAGCATGACAGGGTGTATAATTTTTGATGAGGCTGCAACATGTGTACACCACTGGACCCCTAGGATGGGAGCAGAGACGGACCCCTGGGATAGGAGCATAGAGGGACCCCTGGGATGGGGCAGAGAGGGACCCCTGGGATGGGGTCAGAGAGGGACCACTGGGATGGGGTCAGAGAGGGACCACTGGAATGGGGGCAGAGAGGGACCCCTGGGATAGGGGCAGAGAGGGACCCTTGGGCTGGGGGCAGAGAGGGATCCCTGGGCTGTGAGCAAAGAGGTATCCCCGGGCTGGGGGCAGGAAGGGATCCTTGTGATGTCCTTTCCCCTTAAAGATGCCCCCCAGCACATTTTTTCTTATACCCCCTCTGCCATCACTTGTCCGTGTGTTACCTGCCCCCAACCCCCTCCCTTATCCACAAACGATACACAGACCTCAGAATCAGCACGGCTCCTGTGTAAGATCTCTTCTCCCCGGCTCCTCCCCCTCTTGTTTGTGTGTGTACTTCGGAGCCGAGGAGGAGGATCCTTAGTGAGCTGTATGCAGGCTGAGGAGGGAGAGATGGTGGCTCAGCTGCCACAGAAGGGAATCACTGCGGCAGGGAGCCTGACCATAGAAGTTATCCTGACTCACTTCCCGAAGCCCGACACTAGCAAGCCCCTGTCAGCCTACTTACCAGAGTTTAGTGCTGTGACTTGTTCTGGCACTGGGCTCTGGGATAAGCAGAGATTTGGACAGACCGGGGGACTCTCATGGGGCCCCCTGATGGCCTATGGGGCCCTCAGGCAGTGCCCGAGTGCCCTAATGGTCAGTCTGCCCCTGCTCTGTACTCTCTGTACTGTATCATGTTTTCCAGTTTAACCCATCTTTTTTCCTTATTCTTTTTACCCATTCTAACATCCGTGATAATAATATTGCCTTATATATTTTTTTGTCTGCAACCACCAGCCCCTCTGGCTTTTTATCTTTATTCAGGACCACAAGGCTAATCCTCTGCTTCTTTTTCTGCCATATAAACCTAAGTAATAATGTTTTTAAGATGTTAAAATATGCTTGTGGGAGGGGAATTGGCAACATCTGCATCTTGTAGGTGATCTTAGGCAGAATTACCATTTTAAAAATATTGGGCCAGATTCACAAAGCACTTACGCCGAAGTATCTTGAGATGTGCCGTCTAAGTCAAAATTTGCTCCGGAATATTTTTTGCACCGTACCCACAGAACTAGATACGCACCAAAATAGGCTACTCCCGACCGGCCTAACTTGCCTACGCCTGCACATGCTAGGTGCACATTTACTCCGTCCACACCATTGATTTCCTATGCAAATATGCAAATGAGGGAGATACGCGGATCCACAAAAGTAAGTTTGTGCGGTGCAGTCTACACGATGTGCTTATCAGCTGCACGGAAAGTCTAAAATTAGACCATATGGGGCAGATTCACGTAGATCGGCGCATTATCATTCCGGCGTAGCGCACCACTTTTCCGTTAGACTTGCGCAATCTAGCCGCGTAATCCGGCGATTCACGTAGCTTTTACGCAAGAGCTTGCGCAAACGTAAGGTTTTTTCCTGAGGCGTAAGGAGGAGTAATACAAATTGGGAAGGACGTGGGCGTGTTACATTGAAATGAGCCGTGACCCCATGCAAATGAAGGGCCGGCCGACTCGCGCATGCGCGCGTGAAGGAAACCATGTCAGCTCCGTTGTGCGCATGCTCACAACTCGGGAGCGGCGCAATCAGTGAAATTGGAAATGGACTAGGGCAACTTTATGAACTACGCAGACAGCATAAATAGACAGACACAAATGCACTTCCTTTGCAAAAGTACATCCCTTTGTATCCCTCCCTATACAGCAAGGTGCTTTTGTTTGTTTGTGACGTGTCTTTGAGATATTTGGGGACTGTTTTGCAGAGTGATTTTTGTCTTTTATGTCTTTGTTGTTATTTTGTTTAAATTATATTTTTGCTGGGCATTTTTTATTTTTGCTCGTCATTTATTTAATTTTTTTGGTTCTGTTTGTGTATGATTTTGGAATGTGGGGGTGATATTCCTGCGGGAAAAGGGGTGTCACCCTCATTTGTGGTGGAGAAGTGATCGCCAGGTCTGTGTGAATGGTGTATGAATGTACAGTGACATAATTGGAGCCGTGGCATGGCGTTGCAGCTCACAAGTCCTGCATGGTGGACTGGTGCCAATCCAATGTGATGAGGATGTGGGGTGTGTGTGCTAGGGACCACAGTGGTGTGCATGCATGCATTCTCATTGTGCCATGATTAATGTGTGTGTTTAACGTGCAAAGATGCATAATGTGAGCTGGCATGAGATGGGGTCATGAGATGGGGTACCAGTGCATATGCAGAGTCACCTTGAAGGGAAAAGACAGGAGGATGTTAGTCATGCATGTGCCACTTGTGAGGTGTGCATCACGGGAGGGGATAGTCATGCCTGCCACCCATGTCACTCACCAACCAGCCAGCTGTCCCCATACATGTTCTGTTGGAAATCTGTGGGGATGGGGCTCTGATTGTATATGTAGCTGTCATGGGTGTCATGGGTGGTGCCATGTGTTGGGCTGGTGATGTCCTCCTGCAGGGTTGTGGTAATTCCATGATGGCATGAGGGGTGAATCTGAAGATGCGAGACACCTCAGAATCACTCATGCCATAGATGTCTATGCGTGTGTGATATATCAAGTGAAGAGTGAGGGGCTTGTATCAGATAAGAATATTGTATTAGATTAATTTAAATTGTAAATTTTATATAAGCAAATGAAAAAATTAAAAAAAACATCTCCCGTGCCCTCCTTAGTGCCATCCTCCGTGCCCTCCTCCTTCTTTGTTCATCTAAAGTCAGTAGTATAGCTATGCGCGACGATGCCCCTGGCATGTTGGCATACAGATTGTTGGGCAACACGTGTGACTGCTGAACTCCTCACTAACAGTGTTGCTTTATCTGACAATTAGACTTTTTTTCAAAATTTAGACCAGCTTTTAGGTCCTCTAACTTTAGACAGAACATTTTGCTGTTGCGCACATCGCGTAGCCTGCGCAGCAACTGCGTTTTTTTGTGGATCCCCGTAACTCCCTCATTAGCATATTTGACTAGCAAATCAATGGTGTGTCTAGCGCAGTTTTGCACGAAGGGAAGCGAATGTCTAATTCAATTACGCCGGACCAAAAAACGTAGATTTCTGGCGTATATTGTTTTGTGAATCGCGTCCAACTATACGCACGCGCACATTTAGACTTACGCACGCGCAACAGCAGTTGCGCAGGCGTAATCGCTCTGTGAATCTGGGCCAATAAAAGCAGGTTTAAAATTAGACAATCCGTCTACATGTCAGCTAAAGCAACACCGTTAGGGACGAGCTGAGCACCCACACTTGCAGGACAACAATCTATATGCCAACATGCAGGGCTGCCATCAGGGGGGTACAGGCATTACACCTGTAAGGGGCTCGGGGGTCCCCAGGGGCCCGGATGGGAACCCCTTTAAAAAAAAACAACTTTTTTTTTGTTTTTTTTGTTTTAGGGGTCCGGAGTTCCCAAGGGGCCCAGATGGCAACCCCCTCTTTATTTATTTATTTTTATTAAAGGGCCCCGAAGTCCCTGGATGGCTCCCCTTGCTTCTCAATTTCAGACGGCAGCACTCCCCCCCAGTTCTCACTCTGCTCCAGGGGGCCCATGCCTGAAGCTGTGTAAGGGGCCCCATAATTCCTGATGGCGGCCCTGCAAACATGCCAGGGGCATCCTTGCTCATAGCTATACTACTGACTTTAGATGAGCACAGAAGGAGGAGGGCAAGGAGGAGGGCACGGGAGAGGATATACCGCACACGCATAGACATCTTTGGCATGAGTGATTCTGAGGTGTATCGCATATTCAGATTCACCCCTCATGCCATCCTGGAATTAACCACAACCCTGCTGGAGGACATCACCAGCCCAACACACCACTCACATGCAGTGCAGCCACTGGTCAAGGTCCTGGCAACACTCCATTTCCTTGCCAGTGGCTCTTTTCAGCGTACAAGTGGAGTGGTGGCAGGAATGTCACCCCACATTCAAAAATCATTCACAAACAGAAAAAAAAAAAAAAAATGCCCAGCAAAAAAAAATAAAAAACAGCAAAATAAAAAAAAACACAGCAAAAAAAAAAAAAAACTCAGCAAAAAACTCTCTCCAAAAATCTCAAAGACACGTCACAAACCAACAAACACTAACAAACAACAGAACAAAAGCACCTTGCTGTAGGAAGAGAAAAAAATTGAATGTACTTTTGCAATGAGAGGGCATTTCTCTCGGTCTATTTAAGCACTGTGCATAGCTCACTAAGTCTGACAGGCCTAGTTCCTATCTAACTGATTGCGCCGTGCTGAGTTCTGAGCATGCTCAGAGAGGTGCTGACCATAGTCTGCTTCATGTGCACATGCCCAGTCTGGCCGGCCCTTCATTTGCATGGGGTCACGGCTCATTTCAATGGAACACGCCCACGTCCTTCCTACTTTGAATTACACCGCCTTACGCCTCAGAATTTACATTGCACCGGTGCAAATTTGGCCGAAAATACTACGAGAATACGGTACTGGCGCCTCGAAATTAAGCCGGTCTAACTTAAAGGAGTTGCACTACGCCGGTCCAAAAATGCGCCGATGTACGTGAATCTGGCCCATTGATTCTGCCTAACCAAGAGCCTTTATAGTTTTATAAGCACGGCACTGGTGTGAGTCTTCTGTCCTTCTGTCCTGTATGACACAGTTCTTCAGGAAATTCTTCCTTTAAGATGGTACTGCAAGAGAACAAGTTAAGAAGCACTAGATTATATCACAAAAGTTCTTGATGTACCTAATTTCCTAATAACTGTTAAACAGTTATAATGGACAGCACAATGCACAGTATGTGAAAATGAACCTGTACATTAATTTTATTACTGCCCAGAGTTCAGAATTAGGTAACAAAATCCCATACTGATAATATCTGAAAATACATTTACTACCATACAGGGTAAAGAATGGAGATCACTAAAGTATTAAAGTTTATCCAAACATTATCAGTTTACAAGTTTTTAAATGTGGTGGCTGCATTTTTTTTCCAGTCTTTCCATTAGGTTTACCTGATGCTTCTACCAATAACCATGTCCTAGAATGACAAAGCTCACTCTTTGCACTGTATCTATGGAGAAGCAGTATTTTACCCTAGGCAATTCTACTATATTGGCCACCTACCCCCTTTCATCATCTCTGTCACAGAGGGGGGTTGCTCTGTGAAAGCTGAGCTGAGAAAGCTGGTAATATTGGAATTTTCAGTTCAGTCCACAGAAAATTACAAGGACGCACACTTTTTGACAGGGATAACAGGTATTTTTCTGTACTTGTACAAAATGTACTTTGTTTAAAAATCTAATACAATCACCACATCTATAGAATTTGTAAGCTGCAATATATAACATTTTTGTTCTTGGGTTTAGATACACTTGAAATGACACTTAATGAAACAACTCAGGGGCTCAACGGGAGAACTAAATGACCTACATTTTAAAAATTACTTTTTCATGTTGGCTTTATAATAAATACAAACATTAATACTAACTGACTGCACAGTACAGAATGAATAATAACATATTAATAGACCCCAACTGGGGAGGAAATACAATAAAAGATCATGCTTCTGCAAATACCAGGGCCTTGTGCATTCACTATAAAAATGTTAAATAACATAAATATTAATTTAAAAACTAAGATAAGGTCACCCTGCTGAAGTCAGAATACATTAACTAAACATAACTGCTAATTTGAACATAATTTCAAAGATTGCCTAACCAAGTATAAATGATCATCAGAGAAACACATTTTAAAACCAATTCAGCTAAAGGAAGTCCGTAATTCATGTATTTGCAATTAATTCTTGATTATATCTCAGTCTATTTAATTATACATGCATGATTGTAATACAATTTTTTTTATAGGATATTCATAAAGAATAGAAAAATAACAATATCCCAGTGCTACCCCCCCCCCCCCCCCCCGCCAAACAAAAATCAAGTCAAAAGTATTCTATACAAAGTAAATCTATTTAGCAGCAAATTATGAACCACCTGCAACACAATAAAACAAAATCCAGACACAGTTGTGCAGCATTCTGTTAATGCCTGGGTCCAGTGTCTTTATGCTGCTCCATTCCTCTGTTATCAGCATAAGTCACTTCTGACAAGTTCTCTGACACAGGAGATAAAAGCAGCTGGGAATGTGTGTCAGGGTGGGTGCATAGAAATAGATAAGCAGAGAGCTTGTCTATTCACAGTACAGCTCTGTATGTTTCTTCATTCCTCTGCCTATATGGAGGGGGTATGTGCCTTTCCTCAAATCAGCTGTATGCCAAGACTCCATACCCAGTGGTGTAATAGAAAGAAAAAATTCTAACACGATATTCACTTTCTAAACAGTGTAGAAAGCTGAAGACAGCAGATATACAAATACAAGTTTTATATAGGGAGATTTGTTTCATCCCTGTGTATCATCTGAGGCTGTTCACTTTACTGGGTGAAGGGCTTACATTCACTTTAAGTAACAATTTTTATTGATTGTTAACACACATAAAATAAATAGCCAGATGATCCATCAAATCCCATCATATTACACTAATGTAAATAGACATGCACACTACCAAAACATTTGTTTTGTTTTAGTTTAATTTGTGTTATTTTTAATTTTTAATTTATCGAATCATTTGTTATGATTGGCATTCATTACTTCAGATCATTTGTAATTTTGTATGTATTCGTATTTGTTCCATTCCATTTCTTTTAGATGCGGCATTCTTTACTTTGGATAATGCGTAACTTCAGATGCTTTCGTATTCCTTACTTTAGCCAAATTTGAAAGGAATTTCCAATAAAAAATTAAATCTAATCTACCCCAAATTAGCTGCTATGGGGCAGAGACCTGAATAGAAGAATTACTGACTTTAGCTATTTTACCTATAATTTAATAGTTTATAATAATAAATAATAATAATAAAAGCTATAATAGTTTAATTATAATAGAAATTGCGAAAAATTTAATTATCCAAATGTAATCGATTAGTTAAACTCATAGGTTGAATCAATTTTCGTTCTTTTGGATTTTTGAATGTTCGTTCTTTGATGTTTTCGTTCTTATTGACAATTTAATTTTGCATGCATTCATCAAAAGAGTATTTTGTTCATTTGTATGCTTCCGAATGAACGAATATGCCAAATTTAGTTTGAAAACAAATTCGTAACGAAAGAAATTGCACATATCTAAATGTAAAGTTTAAAGCATAGCTTGTCATGTATTCAACCATGACTTGGCTACATGTTACTCTACTGCAACAATTTCTGACATTGTAAGCTTTGTAAAACTGGTAAAGGCATTGATTTTTGCGTTTAGCGCTTCGAGGCCCTATGGGTAAGACGGGCGCGATATTAAACACTTTTTAATAATAATAATAATAATAATAATAATAATAATCTACAGATACAGTATTGAAAAAAGACTGGTGTAGGAGGGAGGAGTCTAAGATGGCGTGTTCCTCACACCAGGGCGGTTAGGACGGAGCTCCAGGAGAGGCCCCGCAGCGTAGTGAAGATGGCCGGATACCAGCTGCCGTCTAGTAACCTAGCCGCCTAGCCGCTTAGCCACCTGTCCTAAGCAGCCGTACCCCTACGGAGCAGCACCACTGCACTCGCCCCTCGTCCGCTCCTCGTTCGTGTGCCATTCTTACCTGCCGCCTGTCGGGTCTCCCGTCTCCCGTGAAGCGCTGCCTGGGTCGACATCCACCATCCTCCCCCCCTGTCCTCGTCTGCCCGCTCTCGTCCCCTGCCGCACGGAGCCAATCCTGATCTATATTTTGGATGCGTCTCGGTCTGGTGTGGCCGTCTCACTCCCGAAGCGCTGTCGGCGGGGGGTGTGTTGGGGGATAGGAGGAGACGGTCGACCTCGGATGCCCGGTTCCCAAGACCTCATTGCGTGGGGCAGCAGCAGGCTGTTGCAGGCTGGGGCAGGGAGAGCGGTGCTGGGAGGAAGCCGGATGAATGGAAGCCGGATGAATGGAAATAAACCCCAGGAGTAGGTGTCCCAGCCAGATCAGCAGAACTTGGAGACCTACACAGACATACACAGTAAAGTTTGAAGCGGCTCTCTAACCAAATCTGTAAGTACACAGTATACAAACATGACTCTGACCTGGAACACGCGAATAGGACTCATGGACTGTGAGTATTAATCCATTCCACCTCTATTCCCTGCTGTTTTTTTTTTTTTTTGGCTTGGCTTGGCTAAGATTGTAATGTATTTTATTTAATCTGGATGAAACTGGATGAAACTGTGCTGTGCCGCTTGAAAAAAAAAAAAACTACCTTATAGCGGCGTACAAATTCCACTATAACTCATTATAATTCACTATGAATTCATATCAGTCAAATTATATAGTGGATTCTATGCTCTCAGCTAATACACACTAAGTAATCACCACTATTATAGCACTATATCAGGATAACTGGTGTTGCAAGGTTCAGGTGGAGTGGATCGCTGGAACTGCGGTTGTGGGACACAGGCCCTGCGAGCTGGATACTACCTGCCAAAAATTTCATATGTGTGAGATTCATTGATAAGAGTGCCATATGGTGTCATATCCATTGACGAGAGTGCCACATGAGGAGTGGCACACGCCAATATAATAGATGGCAAACATAGCCTGTGAGGAAAGAGAGAAACACAACTATAATATATTGTGATAAGCAGGGTGTTAAGATCTCCATGGCCTTCCAAGTAGGGGAGAATTGATAGCCTTCTATGAACAAAGGGAGTTAAAATTTAAAAAAAACAAAAAACCCCTAAAATTGAATTTACCTCCACATATCCTAATATCTTAATACATCTTAACGTTTCCCTAGTTATATAACAACCCTCTCCGTCGGAAGGCAGTTAGTACTAAACTAACTTTGTCTTCAATTTCGCCTCCAGACGAGATAATTTATAGATATGAGTACTAGGGCAAGGGGTGCTAGGGGGGGGCTCTTCCTCAACCCCCCGCCTGAGCCAAAGCCCAGGGCCAATGAGTAAATATGTTACACAGGGAACGAACAGGAGGGACAGGGAAAAAAAAAAGATAAGACAAAACCTGCCTTAATCAACATAAACAGCTCAGCAAACCCAGAATCTCAACAAGAGACAGCGGCAGACTGCGATTATGAAACAGCTTCAATACTGGATGTAGAAGACCAATTAACAGTTTTGGCATTACCAACAAAAACTGAAATGCAGGAAATGTTTGCCGCATTAGAAAAAGTGCTGTCAACACAAATGGAGAGAATGGAGAGAAATATGGGACTTATGCTAGAAAGATTGGAGGACGTTGAAAAGAAAACAGACCACAATTTTAATACCATCAGAAAATTGGAAGCGGAACTAACAGAAATAAAAAAAGAGCAAAGGGAACACGCATACAAAGCAGAAGATCAGGAAAACAGAGACAGACGAAAAAATATTAGGGAACGTGGAGTCCCCGACTCCTCGCTGTCAGAAAATTTACCAGAAATTATTCGGAAAATATGTAACCCAATACTCGACAGAGAAATATCACTCCCGTTAAAAATAGAACGCGCTCATAGGATAAGGAGACCCTGGGAAATTCCCCAAGATAAACCTCGAGATATTATAATAAGATTCGAAAGTTGGGAGGAAAAAAACCAACTATGGAAAAACCTGCGAGGGAAGTCTCCAATTAAATTTGAGGATCATAGTATCCAAATATATCAAGATTTGTCACAAGAGACACTCAGAAGACGAAGGAATTTGAAGCCATTACTACGGGTCTTACAAGATCTAGAAATTCAGTACAATTGGGGATTCCCGGCTTGCTTGATAGCCAGAAAAGAGGGGGTTACCGCGAAGCTACGATTCTTAGATGAAATACCTGAGTTTTGTCAAAGACTGGGAATTCCAATTCCAAGTAATTAATAATGAAGAGCAGAGCTGTAACTGTAGGGGGAGGGAGAGGGAGGGAGGGGTGGGTAATAATTACAGATAATTAAATATGAAATATGTCCTAGGGCCGCTAGGTACAGCGCTGCGGGGGCTCCGGGGCCCAGGAGCACTTGACCGCCTAAGGAAATTCCCCTGAGTCCAGGGGAATAGAGGAGTCGCTGAATTGTACTCCGCCTCAATATTAGAGGGAGCACTCCTGCACAAAGAAGTGCTAGAGAAGATGCTTCGAAATATGACCTTAGGGTCAAGAGTCCATCAAGGAAAAGGGGGGAGGGGAGGATTGGGAGTGGGTAGGGGTAGTGGGGGTGGGGGGAGGAGGGGGAGGGTTCAGGGGAGGAGGAGGGGGAGAGGGGGGTGGAGGGAAACTTGGGATAGGGGGGGAGGGTGGGGAGGAAGGGGGTGGTAGGGAAACGGGACAAAGGATTATTGGATCGGGCGATAACCAGAACATAAGGAGAAGACAAAATAGTGAGGGAAAGATTGTAAGCGAACAGAATCACCCATATGTCTAAGGTAACCCTAGTTACCTATAATGTAAGGGGCCTTAGTTCTCCGCTTAAAAGACACATGATCCTAAAAGAAATCGAGAGACTTTCCGCTGACGTAGTTTTCCTCCAGGAGACACACATAACCCTTGACTCAAGAGTGAGGCTTAATTCTCGGGCAGTCCCAACATGGTATTACGGAGACTCTCCGCAGAGATGATCAAGAGGAGTCTCTATTGGTATAGGGAAAAAATTAAGTTTTTTAGTAGAAGACAGGATAGTTGATCCTGAAGGCCGATATTTGTTCTTAAGAGGTCTTCTACATGGTAAACGATACACGCTGGCCAATGTCTACTGTCCAAATAAACTCCCTCAGAGGTACCTAACATCGATTCTGAACAAACTTATGGAATTTAAAAAAGGAAACGTGGTCCTAGCCGGAGATTTTAACTTCACCCTAGACTTACAACTAGATAGAACATCAACAGTTAACATAGGAAACACGAAGCAACAACAAATAGTTAAAAAGAAACTTTTTTCGAGCCAAC
Source organism: Rana kukunoris (assembly GCA_029574335.1). Lineage (NCBI taxonomy): Eukaryota > Metazoa > Chordata > Amphibia > Anura > Ranidae > Rana > Rana kukunoris. Next base: position 270,972,370 of record CM056053.1, read on the forward strand.
TAATAGATCCCTGAAGGGTTTATAATCCAACTAAAAAGGATTACACATTTTACTCTACAGTTCATAATATGTATTCGAGGCTAGATTACATAATGGTAGATCACGAAACCTTAGAATTTGTGGATAATGCCGCAATAGGGGTAGTGACAATTTCGGACCACGCCCCGGTCACACTGAACATATATTTCCCAGAAATTGAAGAGAGAATGGGATCCTGGAGATTAAATGAGGAGTTAATAGAAGATACGGAAGTCGTAGACATAATAAGAACAGATATAGACGAATATTTTAGGCTAAACCACACCCCTAATGTAAATATAGCCACCATTTGGGAAGCCCATAAGGCTAATATCCGAGATAAATTAATTTCCTTAGGAGCAAAAAAAAAAAAGGAAAGAGATGCAAACAGAAACAAGATAATCAAAGAGCTACAAGACCTAGAAACTAAACATAAAAACCAAAAAAATAACAAAAAAGTATATCAGGAAATGTTAATAAAGAGGATTCATTTAAGAGACCTAATGGAGATTGAATCTAGAAATACATTTAAAAACGTCATGAAAGAAAGGTATCTCTGGGGGAATAAACCAGGAAAGTACCTGGCCAGGATCTCAAAAGAAAAAAGAAACTTAAACTATATAGAAAAAATAAAAGATCAGTCAGGACATATGTGGTTTAGGACGTCTGAGATAGCGGAAGCTTTTCGGACGTTCTATGCCTCACTATACTCAATCAGAAAAGGCGAGACACATGAGGAAAAGGCAAACAGAGAAGAAAAAATACGAGATTATCTACGGGATTCCAATTTACCTAAACTAACATACGAAATAGTAGAAACCCTAGAAGAGCCAATAACTCATGTAGAAATCAGTCAAGCGATCCAAGGAACCCCAGGGGGGAAAAGCCCAGGCCCAGACGGTCTGCCAATAAAATATTATAAAAAGGGTAATGAGTTATTAATTCCAGAAATGTGTATTTATTTTAATAAACTAGGGGGTACAGAAGATGTGAGGAAAGAATCCCTTCTGGCTAATATCGCTATCATTGCCAAACCAGGAAAAGATAAGACGCTCTGCTCTAATTATCGTCCAATCGCATTGTTAAATGCTGATATAAAAATCTTTGCAAAGATATTGGCAACAAGGATAAAACCGTATATGCCTGACCTGATAAGTCCAGACCAGACGGGATTTGTAAGAGGTAGAGAAGGGAGGGACAATAGTTTAAGAACACTTTTGTTGCTACAAGATGATAAAAGAGATGGACCCCCAGCCGTACTCATGTCATTAGATGCTGAAAAAGCGTTTGACAGAGTCGACTGGGGGTTCATGATGGAGACTTTAAGAAATATAGGATTGGGTCCCATATTCATGAAATGGGTAGGAAATCTATATAAGTCCCCTTCGGCAAAAGTAAAGGTAAATGGGAGGGAATCTCAGGTGATTGACATGATGAACGGAACAAGGCAGGGATGCCCGCTCTCCCCCCTTCTATATGTATTAGCTTTGGAACCACTGCTGTGCATGATTAGGAATAATCCAGAGATAGGGGGGGTGAGAGTTGGAGAAGAGGAACAGAAGCTGGCAGCATATGCTGACGATGTTCTCCTGTACGTGACCAAGCCCAAAACATCAATCCCTAACATATTAGTGGAAATAGGAAGATATGGTAGACTCTCTAATTTTAAAATAAATCCAGTAAAAACTGTAATTATGAATATAGGGATTGAACAAAAGGAAGAGGCGGCACTTCGTAGTGCATTTCCCTTTACGTGGGAACAAAAATCACTTACTTACCTGGGAATAAAAATAACCCCCAAAGTGGCGGGCCTCTTTGAGGCAAACTACATCCCCTTACTTAACGAAATAAGACGAGATCTTAAAAACTTCTCCCACAAACAGATTACCTGGATGGGGAGGATTAATCTATTTAAAATGGCAGTCCTACCAAAGATTATCTATAAATTTCAAATGCTTCCAATAAATGTCCCACAAAGTTTCTTTAAGGTAATAAAAAATATAATTTCAAACTTTATATGGCAAGATAAAAAACCTAGAATAAGCTATGCAACCCTAACTAGAGCGAAAAAAAGAGGGGGACACATATAAAAAGATACTATCAAGCTGTAATCCTAGCGAGACTAGTTGAATGGACAAATAAGAAATCACTAAAAAAATGAGATAAGTAAACAGCACTTAAACACAAATATATGGATACCACCCAAATTTAGAATAATTAACCCAAATACACATAGTATAACAAAACAGGTTTATAAGATATGGGATCTGGTACACAAGCGGGAAAAATGGGAATATAATTCGAGATTTTCCTAGCTTGTGACGGAAAATATTGATTATATGAAGACAGGAGGCGAGTATCTTATGCATTAATCCTTCTTTATTAATGCTCACAGCAGATAGTGTAAAACCATGTAACGTAAATAATAGTAAAGAAAAAACACAGTAGGAACTACATATCCCAGCAGCCCCGGGCCTTAGCCACTCCTACTCAAGTCCTATAAATGTCCTGTTCTATCCTGGATCCTCCTCTTTCTTTGTGTGAACCTTGAGGTATCCAGATCCAGGTCTATACTTGCAACGTCTCATAAACCGTCGATTCTTCGGCCAATCGGCCCACGACTTCATAACTGACGACTCCTGAGGTAACATCCACAGGTCCCAACAGGGTCGGCCAACTGGGTTATTCAGACCATCTGGTCATCCAAGAGCGGGGAACATCACCCGAACAGTATTCCAAACGGGAACGATGTCAGTAGCCTGAAATCAAACACATGACCGTAAAAAGGGTTGGGAAGGGAGGGAAGATACTCGCCTCCTGTCTTCATATAATCAATATTTTCCGTCACAAGCTAGGAAAATCTCGAATTATACATCAGACAGGAGGCTCATATCTTATGCAAGTTCAAAGCTCAATACAATATTCATACCATCATTGCAAACAAAAACATTAATTCCCGAATCATACGTTACAAAACAGACATAGTGACATGTTCCTCCGGTCTGAAATAGAAAAGGCGGAAAACGGTCTCAGAAGACCAGTCGGCCGCCAGTAAAAGGTCCGAAAGAGAGCCTCCGGTCGTAACTACTTTGGTAGCCATGGCTCCTCTGGCAGAGTGTGCTCCGAACATGGAGACGTCTATGCCTGCCATAGCCATGGTTGACTTAACCCAACGTGCCAGCGTGGCCGGGGAGACCGGATGGTGAGGCTTCACGTAGGATATTAAAAGTTGAGAAGAACCCGAGGTTCGTAGGTTGCTCGTGCTCGCCTCGTAAGCTTGTAGGCACCTAACCACACAGAGTCGTGGATGAGCCGGAAAAAAGGGATAAAACACCGAATGTAGACCAGTTTTGGTTCTGCGGACAACCGTGAACCTTACTCCGTGGGGTGAAAACTGACGTCTGGAGATATCCAGGGCCTTAACGTCCGAGACACGTTTGACGGATATCAGGCACAACAGAACTGTAAGTTTAAACGACAGCATCTTGAGGGACAGCGAATCGTTGTCTTCCCATCCTGAGAACATGTCGAGAACCTTGGAAACATCCCAGGTGGACTGATATTTAGGACGAGGAGGCCGTTTGAACCTGATGCCTCTAAGTAGTCTGCAGATTAGAGGGTGTTTGCCGATTGGCAGGGAATCCACCGGATCGTGGTAGGCCGAAATGGCAGACCTGTATATATTGATGGAACTGTAGGCCTTGCCTGAGTTAAAGGAGTCCGCCAAGAAATTCGCTATGACGGTGACAGGGGCACGTACGGGATCAGCTTGCCGTTGGTCACACCAACGTACCCAGAGTTGCCAGGCCGATCGATATGCCGATCGAGTCCCGGGGGCCCAGGCCACGGAGAGGAGATCTCTAGCTGAGTTTGAAAGGCCGTCGTGCGCGTCCGGCATCCCGAGATCAGCCATGCCAATAGTGTCAGTGTGCCCTCCTCTACCAGAGGGTGAACGCCCTTGTTCGGGTGGGAGAGGATGTGAGGGAATTGGGGAAGAAGCCTGGGGTGGTCTATGGCCAAGTCCAGGAGGAGAGGGAACCATGGTTGTGTTGGCCACCATGGCGTGATCAGAACTAACGTCGCCTTCTGGTATGTAGTCTGCAGTAGAGTCCTGGGGATCATTGAGAAAGGGGGAAACGCGTAGTGTGTTCCCCCTGTCCAAGAGTGACGGAAAGCGTCCACTGCCGAGGACTCTGGATCCGGTCTCCAGCTGAAGAAGCGGGGCAGTTGGTAATTGAGACGAGAGGCGAAAAGGTCTATGTCCATGGGACCCCAAAGTAGGTTCAGTTGGGCGAAGACTGATCGGTCCAAGCACCAATCGCTGGCGTCGACAAGATATCGGGAATTCCAGTCCGTGACAGTATTGGAAGTACCCGGGATGTATTCCGCCGTAAGGATGATGTCTCGAGACAGGCAGAAGTGCCAAATCTCTGTGGTAATGTCCGTCAGAACCTTGGATCTGGTGCCACCTAAGCGGTTGATGTACTGTACCGCTGCAATATTGTCCATGCGTAATAAGACGCAACAATTGGACCGTTCCGCTAGGAAACTCTGAATAGCGAAGAGTGCCGCTGAGAGTTCCAAAGCGTTGATGTGCAAAAGAGATTCCTCTCTGGACCAGGTCCCTCCTGTCGAGGTTTCCCCCAGACGGGCGCCCCAGCCCCGGCGGCTCGCGTCCGATTCTATGACAACATCTGGGCGTGAGTTGAAGATCGTCTTGCCATTCCATTCGATGGCGTATCGGAGCCACCATTGTAGCTCGACTTGGGCCTCCGAGCATAAGGGCACCTCGTCTGCATACCGGAGACCCCGGCGGAGGTGTAGGATTTTCAGCCTCTGGAGGGCCCTGTAATGCAGGGGGGCCGGAAAGATGGCTTGGATGGATGCCGCTAGTAGGCCTACTATGCGGGCCAGTACGCGTAGAGATAAGAACCCTTTGCGGAGTACCGCCCTGATCTCCTTGCGAATCAGGGCCAATTTCTCGCTGGGCAGACGAAGGACAGCTAGGTTGGTGTCCACGGAGAAACCCAGGAACTCCATTTCCTGGGCTGGGACCAACACCGATTTTTTCTGGTTGATCAGGAAGCGTTCAGGAGTTGTGCTGGATCCAGTGCCAGCTCCTGATCTGGGGTGTGGGGAGAGCCTTCTTCTGCCATGCTGCTGGAGTATAGCCAGAAAAGCAAACAGTAGCACAGAAGGTAGGGATTATGTGACACAGGGCAGACTAATTTGAGGGAGAAAGGGAATCAAATTCCCAGGAAACTTAGCTGAGTTGGGCTCACTCTGCTGCACACAGCAGAAAGTTCAGGCTCTGCCTCCGACCACCAGCGCCGACTGGCAAGCGATGGGAGGTGGGCCTGAAGGATTTCCTCACTCCAGGGCGAAGTCTCGCGAGACTACAGCCCCGGAGCGCCGATTGGACGGCGCCGCAAGAAGATACCACCCCCCCGGTCCACGCGCGGCGCGATTGGACGGGGCAGCGGTGGAGATGATAGGTTACAGGGAGGTGAAGGATCCGCCTCCCTGTACGCGCGAATGATGCCCTGAGGAGAGAGGAGGGAAGCCAAGATGGCGCCTCCGTGTAGCAAGGTAGAGGGAGAAAAAGGCAATAAAATTGCAGAAAGGGGTAGCCGATGACCGCAGCGTCCTAAGGTGGGGTACAGGGACACAGTAGAGGGGTATAAGTATATAAATAAACGCCGAGGTGACGGAGAATCAGCGTAGTAACTCAATGGTAACCCCAAGACAGCGCAGGGATGGTAATCCCGGCGATACCACAGTGTTATCTGACAGCTACCACACTACAGACAAAAAACACACCTATACATATATAGGAATTCAGCCAAAACGGTAATTGTCATATATATAAATGATCACACAGTCAATATGATATAAATAGCAGTACTTATCTTCTAGTGCTCTGCCGTGAGCAGAAAGAAAGAGGAGGATCCAGGATAGAACAGGACATTTATAGGACTTGAGTAGGAGTGGCTAAGGACCGGGGCTGCTGGGATATGTAGTTCCTACTGTGTTTTTTCTTTACTATTATTTACGTTACATGGTTTTACACTATCTGCTGTGAGCATTAATAAAGAAGGATTAATGCATAAGATATGAGCCTCCTGTCTGATGTATAATTCCCCATTAATCCCATTAGTAAACACAAATTTATTTGCACCGGGAAATAGGACTAAACTAGGAAAAAAATTAGGTAGTAAAAGACTTGGGGATATAGTAGCACAGGGAAAAATAAAAAATAAAGATGAGATTCACGTAGTAGAAGGGACACAACAGATAACGGATTGGGAATATTTACAACTAAAGCACTTTGTAATCACACTCCCTGCACCAATAAGAGATAACATAGCACAAAACCCAATAGAAAAACTTTGCACCAGGGGAGAACCATTACAACATGGAATCGCGACGACTTACAAAATCCTTACAGAAATAGGGACAAAAGATACACTACAAAGCATAGATGCCTGGGAGAAAGAAATCGGAGAAAGAACAGAAGAGACGCAAATGATCAGAGCGACATTCACCTATGCAAAAGACATAACAACAGTAGAAGCTAATTATAAATGCATGATGCGATGGCACTTGACACCTGTCAGACTTAATAAAATATCATCAGCCAACTCCCCCCTTTGCTGGAGGAACTGTAATCAAGTAGGAACTGCTCTGCATATATGGTGGGATTGCCCGATAATTCGGGAATTTTGGATTGAAATCCTCAAAACGATTGAGGAAATCTCAGGAGAAAAGATTTCATTAGATTTTTTGACCTGTCTTTTTCACAGACAAGGACTATTAAAAGGGAAAAAAAAATATACGCCTCAACATTGGTCCCAGTGCTGGTAAACGCAGCAAAGGGACTGATCCCGAAATTCTGGCTCCACCCACATAAACCTCCTCTAAAAGAATTTATACACAGGGTTGACCATATTGCAGAGATGGAGTATTTAAGAAGGGTTGACCTGGGGGAGAAGGCGGGAGGAAGAGACGGAAAGATTTGGGATCAGTGGAGAATTTATAAAACATCGGAAAAAGTCACTGCAATACTACTAGAAATAAATCAGTAAACGTCTCGACCCGACCCAATAGGGAAAAGAGGGAATGAAGGGGGGCTCAACAATAGGGGGGGGGGGAAATATATACATAGAGATCTAGGGAGGTGGGTGCTGGGGGGAGAAATGGTTGCGCCAACTATTATGATCATGTGTAGTCATTTGTAACCATACTTTTAATATATCGAGGAAAAAAAAATAAAAATAAAAATAAATAAAAAATATACTAACAATAATAAAACAAAAGAAACAAGGGAAAAAAAAAAACGAGATAAAATATATAAAACATAGAGAATCACCCACAAATTATGAAAATCCGAGGTGGAAATATGAAGGGCGGAATAAAGATGAACCCCTCTAACACCTCACAACCCTGGGTTAAGCCTGATGTGGGAAAAAAAAAAAAAAGAAAAAAGACTGGCGTAATTGCATGTATTCTGCGAAGCACTGTGAGAAAATAGGATTTTTAATACAGCTTACCTGTAAAATCCTTTTCTTAGGAATACATCACAGGACACAGAGCCTTAATTACTTAATGGGTTATGTAGTCACCACAGGTGATTGGACACTGGCAAACCCAATTAAAATTGAGTTCCTCCCCTATATAACCCCTGCCAAATGGAGAGTACCTCAGTTTTGTAGCAAAGCACTAAGTGTTCCACGTTAACTCCGAAGAGTGGTGGGAGCTCTGTGTCCAGTGATGTATTCCCAAGAAAAGGATTTTACAGGTAAGCTGTATTAAAAATCCAATTTTCTTGATCATACATCACGGGACACAGAGCCTTAATTACTTAATAGGATGTCCCATATCAATGCTAAAATTTGAGGGGAGACACCGATCAGAATAAGAAAACCACCGAGCCAGAGGATCTATACTGATGCCTGCAGCACACTACGCCCGAAGGCGGCATCCTTGTAACCTCTCACATTTACCTGGTAGAATTTAGTAAATGTATGGACCGAAGACCAAGTAGCAGCCTTACAGATCTGAGCCATTGAGGCCTGGGGATGCACTGCCCATGAAGCACCAATTGCTCTAGTCGAGTGCGCTTTCACCTGAAAAGGAGGGATCTTCTTTGCTAAACCATAGGCCTGAATAATGACTTGTCCAATCCACCTTGCAATAGTGGATTTTGACGCTGCCGGGCCCTCCTTTGGGCCTTGTGGCAGAATGAATAGACAATCAATCTTCCTTATCTGAGCCGTAGCTTGCAGATAAACCTTTACCACCCTTACAACTTATAGAGAGTGTAGACTCTTCCTCCGCAGACTGCGGATCTGGAAAAAAAGATGGTAGGACTATATCTGGGTTCAGATGAAAACCTGAAACCCCCTTAAGGTAAGAAATTCGGGTGAGGATGCAGCACCACCCCGTCTTCATGAATAATCATATACGTTTCTTTACACGAAAGAGCCGCCAATTCTGATACCCTCCTAGCTGAGGATATGGCTACAAGAAAAAACAGTTTCTGTGTTAACAGAATTAGAGAAACCTGGTGTAAAGGTTCAAAAGGTAGCTTCTGTAAAACAGATAACACCAAATTCAAATCCCATGGGCACATGGGAGACTTAATCGGCAGATTTAACCGCAGTGCACCCTGAACAAAGGCCCTAACTAGGGAATGAGAGGAAAGCGGTCTTTGAAAAAATACAGACAAAGCCGAGATTAATATAAGACCAACTTCATATTTAAGTTCAACTGAAGAAAGGCAAGAATCTTATTAATGACAAAACTTTCTAGGATGCCACTTTCTGAGTTCACACCAGGAAACATATCCCTTTCAGATTCTGTAGTGGATGAGCCTGGAGGCCGGTTTGCTAGCATTAACCAGAGTGGATAGAACTGGCCCACGTTTTCTCAGAATGTGGGTTTCAACAGCCAAACCGTCAAATTTAGACTTTATAAGGCAGGATGGAATATTGGACCCAAAGTCTTCCTATTGCCATCCTTATGACTTCTGTGTACCAGGGTCTCCTAAACCAAGCCTGGGTGACAAAAATCACTGACTTTCCTTCCTTCTTGACTCTCTGAAGGAATCATGATCCCATGAGATTGTCAGGTTATCTGACTCTTGAGCATAGGGATCTCTTGTTCTTGACACAAAGCTACAAAGCTGTCCAGTTTTGCATTGAAGCTGGAAGCCAACAGGTCCACATCTGGGGTTTCCCATTTCTGACATATAATTTGAAACATGTCGGGGTGTAGAGACCATTCTCCTGGACTTAAAAAATCCGCCTGCCAATTTTCTACCCCTGGAATGAAGACCGCAGATAGGAAAGGAATATGCCTTTCTGCCCAGGCCAAGATGTGATTCACCTCTTTTTGGGCATCCAGACTTCTGGTGCCTCCTTGGTGATTGATATAGGCACAGCCGTAGCATTGTCGGACTGAACCCGAACAGGCCACCTTGCAGTCTGTAAGACCAAACTTTGAGGGCCAAATTAATTGCCCGAATCTCCAGAATGTTGATGGGTAGGAGCTTTTCGGCCCCAGACCACTTCCCCTGGGCAGATGCTTTTTCTAGCACTGCCCCCCAGACCAAGGGGATTGGAAAGTAATATCTTGCTTAGGGACGTGTCTATAATCATGCCCAAGCACTCTAGCCTTTTTTGAGGCTGCAAGGAAGATTTCTTCAGATTAAGGACCCAGCCTAGGTACTCTAAATATTCTACTGTGCTGTGCACATTGTGGCCCAAGTGTGCAGTGGACTAATCTATGATCAACAGATCGTCTAGGTAGGCTGTTGCTGCTATGCCTCATGCCATTATCCTTGCTAGGGCCGGGCCAGTATTTTTGTGAACACTCAAGGTGCTGTAGCCAGCCTGAAAGGAAGGGCCACAAACTGAAAGTGGCGCTGATCTACTGCAAACCTTATGCCCTGTACACACGATAGGTCTGATGGATTTTTCCCATCAGTTATCCGATGAAGCTGACTGATCAGTCGTGCCTACACACCATCAATTAAAAAAACGATCGGGTCAGAACGCTGTGACGTAAAACACGACAACGTGTGAAAAAACGAAGTTCAATGCTTCTAAGCATGCGTCGACTTGATTCTGAGCATGCATGGATTTTTAACCGATGGACGTACCCACAGACGATCTTTTTTTTTCTATAGGTTTTTTATCCATCAGATAATTTTAAAATAAGTTCCTATTTTTTTAACCTATGGATAAATAACCGTTGGGGCCCACACACGATTTGGTTTGATGAAAACGGTCCATCAGGTCTGACATCCCTGTTTGGTTTTAGAACTGTAAACAGGTTTGAATAGAATCCTGACCCCTGATCCTCTGGGGCTAACTCCAAGATTACCCCTTGGGACAACAGGTGTTCCAAGGCCAACAGTAAAGGCCTTCTTTTTTTCTGGAGCTTTGGCAACAGGGACGCTTTACAATTTATTGTTAATTTTACAGTTTTTTTCTATTTTGACACTTTTTTTGATCACTTTTAAACAATCTCAGCTTCCTGGCCGAGGCAGCGCCGTTTGTTTGCATGCAGAGGCTAGGCGTGACGCCATAACATCGCGTCAGGCCTCTGAAAGATTATAGGGACTCCGGGGACCATTTGGTCTGCTGAAAATGGTCAGCTACCGGGGCCGGCGGATCTGTTCTCTGACTCACTGATGGCAGGGGTGACCAGCGACTATGATCATTCACATGGTGAAGGAAATCGCTAGCTCTAAGGCCTCGTACACACGATCAAATCTGTCTGCTGGAAACGGTCTGCTAGACCGTTTCAGCAGACAGATTCGATCGTGTATACGGGCAAACAGACGGATTTGGCCACCCGACAGATTTCAAAGCATGCTTTGAAATCTGTCGGCTGGGAACCCGTCCGCCCGACATGTCTGCTGGTCAGTACGCTAACCAGCAGACATGTCTTCTCGCACACGCGCGGAATGGTTTCGACGCATGCGCGGAAGTGTTTTACTTCCTGGTGCGGTGACGTGGCGGCGTCAACGTCACCGCCACGTCACCGACATGTCAGCGCGCTGTCTGCTGGCGGGGATTTTGGTTTGCTCGTGTGTACACGCGATCAAACCAAAATGCCAGAAGACAGATTTGTTCAAATCGGTCGGACAGACCGTTTTGAACAAATCTATTTACTCGTGTGTACGAGGCCTAAAACATGATATCTGAATGATGCCTGTAGCTGCAGACTTCATTCAGATATCCACACTCAAAGTCAAGGACTTTGACTATGACGGCCAGTGGATGTGAAGTGGGTAAAGGAGCTGACTTACCTGTATGTGAGCCGGTCGGGAAGTAGTTAACTTTTTTAATGCTGCGAAAGTTGGTGTAACCACTCAGACAGGCTTTTGCTGAGATAGATTTCTCCAGTCCACAGCTTGCAGCTATCTCAGCGTTTTAACAATTGATACAGCTCTTTCCGGTGTCTGTTTTTTTGGGGGGCTATTCAAACAGAAAAGGGAGTCAATAGGGGTCAGCTAAAGGAGGAGGAAGGTCCCTTGAAACACATCCTGTTACCCTGGACTTTAGATGAATATCACCATTCATTGGCTATTGGCACTGGGAACCAGGAAGCCAAGGTACTACATGCTAGCTAGACTTTCAGAGCATTCTCCCATTAATCAGTCGGCGACACTTAGACCCGGACCTTGTGCCCGCAGCAGCTCATCATCCATCCAGCTGCACCATTTTAGGACTGTGCCTTCAACACAGGCTTATCTTCTCCATGGGACTTACCGTAATTATGTGTGGTTTTGTACATGTATGTGAGTTTTCACTTTTTATCTCTTTGGAATTAAACTTTGTTAGAACCAGATTGCTTGCACGATGCGCCTGTAATTTAGTTTGTTGATTTGAACTGAAAGTACAGTTGTCATGAGCAATCCCAGCCACCAGGTGTCAGTAGCGGCGCATTGATGCGCGCGGGCGCGCCCATTCGCGGTAACGGCGGGCACGGCAGTGCGCGGGCACGTAAGGGCGCCATTCTGGCGCCAAACTTGGATTTAAAAGGGACCTGACCCCTGCACCTCTTGCTGTCCGGTCTACAGCGGTTCCTGAGTTTACCTGTACCCATTCCTGCTTGTACCTTTTCCTGACAACCCGGCTTGCTCCTGATTCCTCTTGTCTTCCGCCTGCCCTGACCTCGGCTTTACAACTTAGCAAAGCCGCACCCACATAAACAATAAAATTATGACAATAATGATATGCATCAGTCCACTGGTGAGTAAATGGTTAAAATAATAAATCTTCATAAACTGAAGCAGATATATGTAAATTGATGTATACCACAGAGCATTTGGCACACAATAGGAACCGGCAAGGCTCCCTAAAGAAAATACTACAAATGCCCATACAGTCCTTGCAAATGTCCAGTTCTGAAGATAAATAAATAAATAAATGTCCCAAAAACAGAACACAAACAGGATCCTGGTTTTTAACACCACCACTGTGACGGAAAAAACTTAAAGTGATCCCTTCACCGATATAAGTGGGGGCCGCTTCCAGCAGGTCTTTAACCGGGCAATACTCATGATCAGCCACAGAAAGATGGGAAAAAGGATACGCCAATAGTGTGATTCCATTTCACTGCGCAATGACGTCACCACGCACGGAGGAAGGGCTCCGATCGATCTGCCGACCGGCGACTGTTTTATATGTTCATGATACAATGTTTTATTGTAAGTACCTTTTTGCTTATTAAATTTTACTGGTTAAACGGAATCACACTATTGGCGTATCTTTTTTCCCATCTTTCTGTGGCTGATCGTGAGTATTGCCCGGTTAAAGACCTGCTGGAAGCTGCGTCCAAAGAACCATCCCAGGATTCAAAGGCCGTGGCTGGGTTATAGCCAATTGCTACATTGAGCTTGCCCTCTGGTAAGCGGCCCCCCCTTATACCTGTGAAGGGATCACTTTGAGTTTTTTCCATCACAGTGGTAGTGTTAATAACCAGGATCCTGTTTGTATTCTGTTTTTTGGGACATTTATTTATTTATTTATCTTCAGAACTGGACATTTGCAAGGACTGTATGGGCATTTGTGGTATTTTCTTTAGGGAGCCTTGCCAGTGGTGTCTCCAGCTTTCATATTTAGGGGGGGCACATGGGGGGACAGGGACAAAAGTAGGGGGTCCAACTATAAAATGCGGTGATTGTCAGTCACTGTTCTCTGATCCACCCTCTGATCTCAGCTCTGTTCTCAGGTGAGGCAGGACGCTCCACAGCGAGTCTGCTCTCACTGGGTGCTTCACAGACAGACAGGGTTTCAACTCCCTGTCAGAGGACTAGCGCTTCTCCCTTCTCCCCATTTGGACGCTCTCTTTTCATACGCCAATAGTGTGATTCCGTTTAACCAGTAAAATTTAATAAGCAAAAAGGTACTTACAATAAAACATTGTATCATGTACATATAAAACAGTCGCCAGTCGGCAGATCGATCGGAGCCCTTCCTCCGTGCGTGGTGACGTCATTGCGCAGTGAAATGGAATCACACTATTGGCGTATCCTTTTTCCCATCTTTCTGTGGCTGATCATAAGTATTGCCCGGTTAAAGACCTGCTGGAAGCGGCCCCCCCTTATACCTGTGAAGGGATCACTTTGAGTTTTTTCCATCACAGTGGTAGTGTTAATAACCAGGATCCTGTTTGTGTTCTGTTTTTTGGGACATTTATTTATTTATTTATCTTCAGAACTGGACATTTGCAAGGACTGTATGGGCATTTGTGGTATTTTCTTTAGGGAGCCTTGCCAGTGGTGTCTCCAGCTTTCATATTTAGGGGGGGCACATGGGGGGACAGGGACAAAAGTAGGGGGTCCAACTATAAAATGCGGTGATTGTCAGTCACTGTTCTCTGATCCACCCTCTGATCTCAGCTCTGTTCTCAGGTGAGGCAGGACGCTCCACAGCGAGTCTGCTCTCACTGGGTGCTTCACAGACAGACAGGGTTTCAACTCCCTGTCAGAGGACTAGCGCTTCTCCCTTCTCCCCATTTGGACGCTCTCTTTTCACCTAGCCTTTGCAGCTTCACCCCCGGGGGCGGGTTAAGGTAAGCCCCTGACTAGAAGGGCCACTATAGGGCTTCCTCCTGCCCCCTCCTGGAACCGTTTGCGGCCGTCCTTATTAGGACAAGCTGCGGCGGCGCTGAGGACTTAAACACAGTAAGCAGCGTCTCGCTATCCCCCCCCCACACAACGCTAATTCCACTAGCCGCTCCAGCCATCCGTTTCCACAGCCCAGCGCATGGAACGATTCGCGGCGGATGCGCTAGGAAAGTCCGCGGCTTCAACCACGGCCTAGCGGCGCGCCGCACACCACATCCATCCAACCCCCCCCTTAACCCCCACGGCCCAGGAGGATCCCTAGTACCCCCAGTCACCCCTGAGCCTCCTGTGACAGACTCTGCAGCCCCCCAGACTCACTGCCCTGACCTAGGCCGGATCCCAGCTGGTGGCTATCTTGGTACACCTAGATCTGGTGCCATTCTTTTCTCCTGACTAGGCTAGACTGAAGAGAGGCTCTTCCCCAGGGCCAGAACTGCATCCCAGCTGCTACCGGTGCACGTTCCTAGGAGTAGGACGTGTGGCTCATGGGATGTAGATAGGTAGGCCCCCCCCTCATTTTCGTCGCCATGACCGAGTGGCCCCCCGTACCTCCCCTCCAGGTACCTGCCTGCTACCCCCGGTAATTGGGTCACCCACCTGACTCAAGCCACAACGCAATAACTACCAGTTGGTAATCCCCCCTGCCCCCCCTTGAGGTCACCTCCTTGGCTCTTTGCAGCCTGATCGACGACCATCTTGCTACACCCAGCCCCATTTCCCTTTCTCAATACCATTGAACTTGATCCAGGGTTCGCCCGATCGCCTCTCAAGGGGTCAGGAATACATTTTTTTCCCTGTCGTAGCATATTGGCATAGCATGGCCAGGTTTTTTTTTGCCTTCCTCTGGACCAAGCCAGGATCAAGGATTAAGTTTAATCCTTAATATCCCCCCTCCCTTCTCCCCCTGGTGTTTGTCAACCATGGTTAATCTGCAATACTCTGCAGAAACAATTGGGGATCTGAGGAAATTTGCGGCAATACTGCCAGCCATCACTAAAAAAGCCCTAAGAACCGAGCGACTTTTCAGAAGCGATCGACGATCGACTATCAAAGATCTCAGCCGTTTACCCCATCCTAAGCACATATCATGTGCTTTGATCAACACAAGATGGGCAGTAAAACACTGACTAGAAATCCATGATTTCATCTTACAATACGATCTAGACTGTCTCTTTATCACAGAGAGATGGCTCACAGCCGACTGTAACACCATTCTAGGAGAATTGGTGCCAGAAAACTATCGTATTATTACAGAAAACAGAATAGGGCAAAGAGGAGGAGGACTGGCGGTGATCCATAAGATTCATCTGGCAATCACAAAACCAGTCCTTCAAAACCCTCTTCCATTCATGGAAACCCTTACTCTACAAGTGCAAGCAAACTCCCAGGAGACCGTCCGGATTCTACTCTGCTATAGGCCACCCGGCCCTAAGTCGCAGCTTCTCCCTTCATTGACGGACTTTATCTCCACCTATTCCCTAAACAGCAAACACCTTTTGCTGCTCGGGGATTTCAACCTCTGGGTCAATTCCCCACAAGATCCCGTTGCTGATGCCTGTATCGACCAGCTGGAAGGATTAGGGCTACAGCAACTAGTATGTGGGCCCACACATGCGTCAGGTCACACACTCGATCTTATTTTCAGACAAGATCTGGAAATAAAAATCCTGGAAAATGAACCGTTGCCATGGACAGATCACCATGCAATTAAATTCATTATTTCCGAATTCCCCCCTTAACAAAAACATTGAATCCAGCGACAATACACTGGACTAGATGTCAGAAGAAGCTCCATTCGGAACTCTTCAAAGCTACATTAAGGAAAAAAATGTAAAAAATTCAGCCGCATCAAACGGCTGAAGAAACATTGGATTCTATAAACACAGCCTTATTACAGTCAGCTGACTTAATAGTGCCGAAACGTAAAACCTGCATCCGAAAAAACAACGCAGGCTGGTTTAACAACCAACTGTCGTTACTGAAGCAAGAGCGCAGAAGGGCGGAAGCCGCCTGGAAAAGAAGCTCTTCAGATGAGAACTTCATCATCTACAAGGCAACAATTAGAAAATACCACAAAGAAATCTTCATGGCCAAGAAAAACTATTTTTCTGAGGCTTTGAACAGCGCCCTTAATCGCCCCCGTGAACTTTTCAAGCTGGTCACTCAGACCATTAATTCAGGATGTCTTGAAGCCCCCAATTCAGACTCACAAGAATTTTGCAATGAATTATCGGATTACTTCATTAATAAAATTGAGGGTATCCGGCAAAGCATTCCGCAAAACAATTCCCCACCTAGCCCCCCCCCCCCGGAATTATTTACAGAACTCCTGCAGTAATTCACCACAACCTGGTAAGTTCACACTGGAACCCATCTCTATCCATGCCACTAAAAATATTATCGGCGCTCTGCGTAACAGCACTGCGCCGAATGATATCATCCCCACCAAACTGCTGAAGGAATGCGCCGACATCCTGGCACCTCCTATCACGCAGCTTATTAATCAATCCTTCATGGAAGGCACAGTGCCCTCCCAGCTGAAAGAGGGCATAATCCAACCCATCCTGAAGAAACCCACCCTGGACCCCAAGGATCCACTCCACCGCCGTCCCATAACAGGCCTAAATGTTCTCTCCAAGGTAATGGAAAAAGTAGTGGTACAACAGCTGCAACAGCATCTAGATAGCCAGAACCTACTTGATCCATTTCAATCAGGTTTTCGGCACAGACACGGGACGGAAACAGCATTGCTCAAGATATGGGACGACGCTCTCGAGGCCGCAGACGAAGGAGAATCTTGACTTCTGGCTCTGTTGGACCTAAGCGCCGCCTTCGACACCGTAGACCACAAGCTTCTATTGACTCGGCTAGCTGAAGTAGCCAAAGTCGCAGAAGGCGATTTATCTTGGTTCTCCTCTTTTTTGGAAAACCGATCGCAAATAGTGAAGTTAGGACCCTTCACTTCTGAAAAATGCACAGTGTCATGCGGAGTCCCACAAGGATCCCCGTTGTCGCCCGTGTTATTCAATATTTATCTCCGTCCTCTTTTTGAAATCATCAGCAGTCAAAAACTGCTCTATCACTCATATGCAGACTATACGCAACTGTATTTCCGCATTTGCAATAAAAATGATCACCACCTCAATCTAGAGACATGCCTCTCTTTGATAGAGGACTGGATGACAAAGAGTTATCTTAAACTCAATGGAACGAAAACAGAACTTCTCCTGTTTCACGCCAAGCGTAAGAATCTACCTGCAACAACTTGGAGTCCCCCGCCCATGCTAGGCAAAATCATCACCCCTAGCGCCAAAGTCAAATGTCTTGGGGTCATTTTCGACTCCTACATGACAATGGACGCACAAATAGGGTCAGTAGTCAGCGGATCTCACCATCTGCTGCGCCTACTACGCAGACTCATCCCTTTTATTCCCAAAGAAGACATAGCGGTCGTGGTGGGAGCAATTGTAAACTCAAGATTGGACTATGCAAATGCCCTTTACCTCGGACTCCCCAAGTACCAAATCGCTCGTCTACAAGTCGTTCAAAATACGGCCGCCAGACTTGTGACTGGGAAAAAAACATCGGAATCAATCTCACCTTCACTGAGAACCCTTCATTGGTTACCAGTAAAAGACAGAATCACTTTTAAAGCACTCTGTCTAACGCATAGATGTATTAATGGGAATGCTCCCCATTATTTATGCGAAAAAATAAAAGGTCATAATCCCAATCGCATTCTGCGATCTACCTATCAAAATCTACTCCAGATACCGAAATCCAACTATGGGCCAGATTCAGGTAGATGGGCAAATCTTTATTTTAGAGTAACGTTTCTCATTTACGTTACTCCGCCGAAACTTTAGGAGCAAGTACTGTTATTCACAAAGCACTTGCTCCTAAAGTTGCGGCGGCGTAGCGAAAATGAGCCGGCGGAATTCAAATTGGGCGGGTAGGGGGCGTGTATTATTATAACTAGGCACGATCCCGCTTCGACTGTCAGTGCGCATGCTCCAAATTCTGTCAGTGAACGTCAATGATGTCAATCCCCATTCACGGACGTTTTACGCAAACAACGCAATTTTTTTTAAATTCGACGCGATGACAAGGGCCATACTTAACATAGGATACTCCACTAGGGGGCTGGTTTTTCTTCACGCCGCGTATCTCTTACGGAAACGTCGGAAAGTCACTGCGTCGGGCCCAAATACGATCGTGAATTGCCGATTCTCGCTGATTAACATATTCTCGGCATTAATCAGCGGGAACGCCCCGAGCGCCATTTTTAAAATTGCAGTTCCGATACGATGACGAAATACAATTACTCCGCTCGTATAGGAACTCCAACCCGGCGTTTCTTGTTTTCTGCTTACAGAAAACAGAAACGCCGGCTCAAAGTGAGAGTTAGGCTGAAGTATCACTGATACTCCAGCCTAACTCTACCTGAATCTGGCCCTATAAGTCCAAAGGAGATAGAAGATTTGCTGTCCAGGGTCCTAGATTATGGAACGCTCTGCCAGCCAGTATTCGGTTTGAGGAGAACCACTTAGCATTCAGGAGAAAGATCAAGACTCATCTCTTTTGATACCAAAGGAGGCAGGAACAACAGGTGCCCAGAGGCGATTTAGTTCGCATGTGCCGCGCTATATAAGTTATTCATTCATTCATTCATTCATATATATATATATATATATATATATACACAAATACACAGGCCCAGATTTACTCCCTTTGCCGCCCCAAGGCCATGTCCTTCAATGCTGCCCCCGCCTGCACAGTACAGGGGGGACATTATCCACCGGGGGACTTTTTCGGCAGGACACTGAGAAGCGGGGGGGGGGGGGTTGTTGCTGCCAAAAATGACATTGAGCATTGGGGGGTCCTGCTGCCGAAAATGACAAGAACCGGGAGGGGAGTTGCTGCCAAGAACTATCTCACCTCCTCTTCCCTCTGTTTTTTCTCCTCTCACCATCTGCATGACAGGGGGGAACTCCTAAAATGAAAGTAAAAGTGTCCTCTACTCTCAGCCGCAGTGCCGCCCCTGCACCCACTGCCGCCCCGAGGCCTGGCCTTGTTGGCCTTGTCTGGAATCCGGCCCTGCATATATATATCTCCTGGGGCCCTTTACTACGTTCCCACAACGGGCCCTTTTACATGTTCTGAAGTGAGCTCCCTTCCTATTATACTGGGGCCCCCCAGAGTGGCAGAAAACAAGAGATATATGTCACCAGCACACCAAGAAAATATAAGGGTCCAAAGCAGTGGGAGAACTTTCAGGGTTGCAAAGGTTGTCTTGCCACTGAGCCCTGGTGTTCTGCCACTGTGGGGTTCCCCAGCTGTCCTGTCCCTGCCATTGACAGCGCTGGTCTGGCATCTGTCTCCTTGGCAGCGACGGCAGTCCATTAGGACCTAGTGCTGGTGACATTATGGGTGCATGCATGGGAAGGCTGGCACTATTGGTTATAGAGAGCTGAGCCCCCAGCTGGTCACCTAGCAGCAGTAATGCTGTATAACCTTCTCTGTTGACATGCTGATCGGGATGTGATCCATGTAATGCTCCCAGTCAGATCTAATAAATACAGTATTTATTAGCATCAAGAGTACAACCACACACATTGATATATATATATATATATATATATATATCAAATGTATGTTCCGCAGCCGTGTGGGCTCTATGCCTGTAAAGTGTGGGCTCTATGCCTGTAAAGTGTGGGCTCTATGCCTGTAAAGTGTGGGCTTTGATCAATAACATCTCTGATATTTAACACTAGGATTTGACTGGGAGCATCACCTGGATTGCATCAAGATCACCATGTCAGAGAAGGCTCCACTGCTGCTAAGAAACCTGCAGGGAGCTCAACTGTCTACAACCAATAGAGATGGGCTTGAGTGTGTTTGAAATCCCACATGCCTAATCCCGCCAGGAAGCCAACACTCCACAGTGCTAATCACAGGCAGTGAGACATTTCCTGATCTGTGCAGAGCTGCGGACCGGGAAATCTCTCACTGCCTGTGATTAGCGCTGTGCAGTGTGGGCTTCCTGGCAGGCTCTGGCATGTGGATTTTTGAACAGCTCAGCCCATCTCTAACAACAAATTGTACATCAGCCCCATAAAGTAACCAGCACTGGATTCCAATGTGCTGCCGCCGCTGCCAAGAAGGCAGAGTCCAGCGATGTGAATAGCCGGGACAAGACAGCAACTCTGGTTATTCCAGCACTGGTCCACACTGGGAGGATTCCCCCATCCACCTATAATGTGTAGATGGGGGAATTAGATCATTTCTTTTTTTTTTTCATTCAACCTAATAGTTGAATGAAAAAAAGTGATCAATGTATGAGCTGCCTAAGAGCTAAGAGACAGCCATAGACAGTTTAAATCTCAGCTGGTTCAGCAGGAACTGGCTGAGATTTGAACCATTAATGAGCAGATTCTCTTATGATTATTACTAGTGGTTGCTGTATAGCCACTAGTGAGAATCACTGTTTGTCGGGAGAATACAATTGCTGGGCAGGAGGGATATTCCCCTGTCAGCACTGTCTGTTGATGGGGGAATCATGCAAGTTTCTTTCCTGCAATCTGTGGATGTAGAAAATAAATTTGCACTGTATATTACCTGCCTAACTGAAAGTGAAAGTGTAACAGAATGGCCCGTGACACCCAGAGACTTTTGAAGGATGGGGGGTACTCCTGTGCCAGCATCACTAATGACTCTTGTGTCTAGGGTCACCCTGTGCCCCTTTTGGGCACAGGGTGACTGAGAAATGATAATGATAAATTACATGGGATGGGACATTACTGATAATTCATGTTTTGCAGAATATCTTTATATATTACAAGTTGTTAAAGTCTGACTCCGACAGGTCAATAGAGTTTTCATTCAATGTGGGGACACATGCTTTTGAGGTGTTAATTGAGTCTGCTCCTAAACATTCCATTGTGTGATGCTAATACTGTTTTGTGTCCATTGTGCTAATTAGGTCTGCTCCTAAGACCTGTTCATTGTGTATGCTAATGACACTGTTAAGATGTGGAATGTGACTTGTCAAGCTGTAGTAATTAACCCCTCTAAATGCGGAGCCAGACCGTCTGGGTAATGAGTAGTAATTAACTAAATTATCTAAAATAATGTGTATAAAGCCCCCCATTGTGTGCTGTGTGGGTGGAGTGTGTCTTTGTCCCTGTGATTAACTGTAACATGCTTGTACTGTATATAAGAAAGCTAAGTTACCATTAAAGGATTCATTCATTCATTTTGGAACCAGTACCAGAGCTTGTGTTGTCTCGGTTATTCTGGGAAATGAAATGGGTCGTGTCTGATGTCTGTCGGACTGTCGGATAAGCTGTTGTGGGGCGATGGAATGGAATAACGTAAATGGTGGTGACCGTTACAGAAAGTAAATTGTGAATGTCTTGAAAGAACAGGAGAGGGGAGGGAGACAGATGGGGGAGAGAAGGGATGGAGATAATGCAGTTCAGTGATTACAGTGTACTGCAGTCTGCAGTGCACACACTTACCCACGGTCCAGGCTAGAATCTCAGGCATCATTCACACACATGCTGCTGATTTTCATATTTCCTGAACACACATCCCCTCTCTTCAGATACAGCACACCGAGATAGTGTGGGCGGGACTGAAAGGAGGAGGAGGAGGAGCTGTATTCCTCCCTGCTCATATGTGAGGAAAGTGGGGGGGGCTCCAACCCGGCTCCACCGGTTTCCACGCCTCCTCCTCCTCCTCCACCGGACACTTCGGAACCCATGCAGTTGGGTCTTCTCCGCCTGTCCCTTACGCCAGAGGAGTGCCAACGACGAAGGGTTAACAACCTATGCCTGTATTGTGGGGAGCCCGGGCACTTTGTGAGGTCCTGTCCGGCGAAGTTTCGTAAGTGTCCCTTCTTGTCGTGTGTTCATATACCCGCTGTCCCCAAGAATTATTCCTCTCATCTGGCTGTCTCCATTGTCTTTCAGCTTCCCGGAAGGAATATCCCGGCCAGCGCTATAATTGACTCGGGAGCCTGCAGTTGTTTCTTGGACCAGTTTTTTGCCAGCAGACACCTCATCCCTCTGCGCCCCAGGGCTATTGGACTTTCCGTGCATCTTGCTGATGGATCTGCCCTGAGGTCCGGGCCGGTTACCCAAGAAACTCTGCCGTTGGCCACAACTATCGCTAACATTCACCATGAAATGTTGTGCCTAGATGTGATTGAATCACCCATATTTCCCATTATCCTAGGCATGCCGTGGCTACAAGCCCATAATCCGCAAATCAACTGTATTACTGGGGAAGTCATTCTCGGGTCTCCTTATTGTCGCCAACATTGCCTACAAGAGTCATCTTCCCCGTCTCCCCTACTCTGTATGGATTCTGATGTCGAGATCCGTCAAGCTGTTCCTAGTGAATACCATGACTTTCTGGATGTCTTCAACAAAAATGGGGCTGAAACCCTCCCTCCGCATAGGGCCTACGATTGCCCGATAGAGCTTCTCCCCGGAGCCGAAATTCCCTTTTCGGAAGGATCTTCCCCTTGACAGGACTTGAGCTTGAGACCCTTAAAACATACATTGATGTGAACCTTAGAAACGGGTTTATCCGTCCATCCACTTCCCCGGCAGGAGCAAACATCGGGAACACGTCAAATGTGTGCTTGGTCGTCTTCGAATGCACAGACTCTATGCTAAACCCGAGAAGTGCGAGTTCGAGCACCCAAGGCATACAGTTTTTGGGTCTCATAATCTCCGTGGAGGGCATCAAGATGGATCCCCAAAAGGTCTCTGCAATTCTTGACTGGCCGGCACCCAAGGACAAGAAGAGCATCCAACGTTTTGTTGGCTTTGCAAACTTTTATAGAAAATTCATCAGGGGTTTCTCTAGCATCATTGCCCCGAAAACCAACCTGACCAAACAAACCACTCGTCCCCGGAAGCTCAAACTGCCTTTGACAAGCTTAAGGACTTGTTCATCTCAGCATCTATCCTCAGACACCCTGATGCCAGCTTGCCCTTCATCCTGGAGGTAGATGCATCGGAAACTGTGGTCGGAGCAGTCCTTTCCCAAAGACAGGGTCCCAAGGCCCTCTTACACCAGTTGTTGGAGCCGGAAAGATATTATGATGTGGGGGACCGGGAATTGCTGGCAATCAAGGCCGCTCTGGAACAATAGCGGTACCTTTTGGAAGGCGCAGCCCACCTGATCCTGATCTACACAGATCATAAGAATCTTGAATATTTAAAAACTGCCAAGAGACTGAAACCACGCCAGGCCAGGTGGGCACTGTTCTTCACCAGATTCTCGTTCCACATAACGTACAGACCTGGGTCGAAGAACTCCAAGTCTGACGCTCTTTCTCGTATGTATGGTGACCCGAAAACCCTTACCCCTCCGGACACTATCTTGTCGTCTGGAAACTTCTTGTTGATCCAAGAGGACTTATCTAAAATCAGGCAAGCCTCGTCCGGTGTTTCATCCTTACCTGGTTCGGATCTACAGCTGAAGGAAGGTCTGCTGTGGCACCAGGACAACATTTTCGTGCCGGAAGGCCTACGGGTCAGTGTCCTGAAGTCTTGCCATGACCACCAACTGGCCGGCCATTTCGGGGTGCATAAGACTTCCGAGCTACTACAGTGTACATTCTGGTGGCCCCAACTTGTAATGGACTGCAGGAAATATGTGGAGTCCTGTATCACATGTATGCAGAACAAGGGGAGTAAATCAAGAGCCTGGGGATTACTAAAACCATTGCCAGTACCAGAAAGACCTTGGAAGATGATCTCCATGGACTTCATTGTAGAGCTTCCCACTTCAGAGGGCTTTACCACTATCTTTGTGGTGGTGGACAGACTTTCTAAGAGGGCACACTTTTTGCCCATGAGGGGCACACCCTCTGCTCCCGAGACAGCCAGGATGTTCATTAAAGAAATTGTGAGGCTCCATGGTGTCCCCGCGAATATTGTATCCGACCGGGGGGTACAATTTACCTCCAGATTTTGGAGAGCACTCTGCGAATCCCTCAAGATCGGTCTGTCATTTTCCTCAGCTTACCATCCGCAGTCAAATGGTCAAACGGAAAGGACCAACCAGATGCTTGCGCAATACTTACGTTGTTTCTCTTCCTTCTCTCAAGAGGACTGGGCGTCCCTGCTGCCCTTAGCTGAGTTTGCGTACAACAACTCCGTCCACTCTGCCACCAGACAATCCCCGTTCTACGCAAATTACGGCTTTCATCCGTTGTTCCTGTCTAACTCTGTCCCCGAGAGCACGGTGCCTGCTGTCCAGGAAACTTTGGACTTTTTCAGCACAAACAATAAGGTTCTGCAGGAAACTATGACTAGGACGCAGGAGTACAATAAGGAAGTGTTTGACAGGAGAAGGAGGGGGGAGCTTAACCTGGAACCTGGGGTCCAAGTATGGCTGTCTACCCTGAATCTGAAACTCACCTACCTGTCAAAGAAATTAGGCCCTAGATTTGTGGGCCCTTTCCACGTCAAGAGGAAAATCAACAATGTGGCCTATGAACTGGAACTACCAGAGACTTTCCGTATGCATCCAGTCTTCCATGTTGCCCTTCTTAAGCCTGACGTTCCTGATCCCTTTGCTGGGTGAAATATCGGGCCCCCTGAACCAGTTTTAGTCGACGGTGAAGAAGAGTTCGATGTGGAATCTATTTTGGACTGTAGGAAGAGACGCAACCAAATCCAGTTCTTAGTTAAATGGAAAGGTTATGGGCCCGAAGACACTTCATGGGAGCCTGAGAGTAACATCCATGCAGAAAGGTTGGTCCAGTCCTTTAAAGATGCTCATCCTCTCAAGTTGTCCCAGTTGGGCATCCGGAGGCTGCCCATTGGAGGGGGGCAATGTCATGAGCAATCCCAGCCACAAGGTGTCAGTAGCGGCGCATTGACACGTGCGGGCGTGCACATTCGCCGTAACGGCGTGGGCGCTCGCATGCGCAATAGCAGCGCGGGGGCGTGCGCACCGGCGGTGGCACGCGGGCACGTG
The DNA here is from genome assembly GCA_029574335.1 of Rana kukunoris. NCBI lineage: Eukaryota > Metazoa > Chordata > Amphibia > Anura > Ranidae > Rana > Rana kukunoris. Next base: position 270,997,532 of record CM056053.1, read on the forward strand.
AGGACACCATTCTGGCGCCAAACTTGGATTTAAAAGGTACCTGACCCCTGCACCTCTTGCTGTCCGGTCTACAGCGGTTCCTGAGTTTACCTGTACCCATTCCTGCTTGTACCTGTTCCTGACAACCCGGCTTGCTCCTGATTCCTCTTGTCTTCCACCTGCCCTGACCCTGGCTTGCTTGACGATCCGCCTGCCTGATGCTCTGTACCTTCTGCTGCCCGCCTGTTTCCGACCCGGTCTGAACTCTGACTCTGCCTTGTCTGCCGCACCTGTACCCGATCCACCAGTCTGCTGCGGACCCTCCTGCTGGGACTTATCTCCGCTGTACTACGGTACACCTCCCCCGCTCCTGTGGCTTCTCTGCTCCCAGTGTCTTCGCTTGCTGTCTGCAGCTACCAGTCTACACCTGCTCCTTCACGCAGCACCGGAGCCTCCAGAAGCCTCCCCAGCCCAGCAACTGCGCTGCAACCAGCGCTCGTGCGACTCTGCATTCCTGTACCCCCTGTCTGCTCTATCAGGGGTCTCGGGATCAGAGGAGCAAGGGCAGCCACTCCTTGCACGTTGGGCTCGACCACCAGGTACGTGACAACAGTTGTGCTTTAATTACAATTAGCTTTCTAGTTCAGTCTGCAGCCAGCTATCATTTTCTAACATTTTCACTTTCATTTCATTTTCAAAAATATTCATGAATGGGTTCCCTTGTAAGGTCTTGCTTGGGAATGGGTTGTACAGTGAAACCTTGGTTTGAGAGTAACTTTGTTTGCGAGCGTTTTGCAAGACAAGCAAAAATGTTTAATACATTTTGACTTGCCAAGCAATGTCTTGGTATACAAGTAATGTCATGTCACAACAGAGTATAAAAGAGAAGAGCGGCGCCACTAAGGCTGCGTACACACGAAGAGACATGTCCGATGAAACAGGTCCGACGGACCGTTTTCATCGGACATGTCTGAAGAGGTCTTTTGGTCTGATGTGTGTACACACCATCGGACCAAAATCCCCTCGGACAGAGAACGCGGTGACGTAAAACACACCGACGTGCTGAAACAATGCTTCCACGCATGCGTCGAATCAATTCGGATTTCGGTCCGATGGTTGGGCGTACTAACCATCGGACATGTCCGACGGACAGGTTTCCAGCGGACAAGTTTCTAAGCATGCTTAGAAATTTTTGTCCGCTGGAAACCTGTCCGCTAGGCCGTACACACAATCAAACATGTCCGCTGAAACTGGTCTGCGGACCAGCTTCAGCGGACATGTCTCCTCTTGTGTACGCGGCCCAAGTGTAGCAATAGGTTTACATTTAATGAAGGTACAACATTTAGTAACATATTGCTACACTTAGAGGTGCTTCTCTTCTCTTTTTTACACTGTAGCTCCTGCTGGATTTTGCTTCTAATCACCTTGTGGAGGCTGCAATTTGCGGATTAACATTTTATGGTTACACAACCTATTACATTGCTATAATCTTTTTATATGGACTATAATTTTTTTTTTTTTTATTTCAAATAGTTTTTATTGAAATTTTCAATGTACAAGTATGTAATTGCAGTAACAAAATTTAAGAGATAATATAGCAATGGTAACGTATGTAGAGTGAACAGTAAACGTGCAATAAACATGCACCAATCAGGTGCGTACAATCCAGTACAATGTAACAGGAGAAGCGTATAAATGAACATAAACCAGACTGGAAGTAAATTGTGGTAGTAATAGGCATATGTTGTAGGGTCAAGAACAGAGCAAGGAGGTGGAGGGAGGGGGGGAGCACCATCAAAGAGCTTAGAATATATCATAAATGTATCAGTTATTGATTCTGTTTGTGTACCAAAGAGTGCATGGCTTCCAGAGGTTGAGTAGCCCAGTATATGTGGATTTCCCTCTAGCTAGGATAGTTTCATAGGTATAGTGAGTTTGTACTAAGTTAACTACTTCTGTGAGACTTGGAGCATCTTTCGTTTTCCATTTCCGGGCAATTAGCAGTCTCGTTGCTAACAAAATATGAGTAGCCACTAGTCGGTGGTCTGGGGTCAGATCATCGATAGTCAAGTTGAGGATAGCTAAGTAAGACGACAACGCCACGGGGAGGTGGATGATCTCCCGCAGCATCGTCTCCACTTCTGTCCAAAGTTGTCGTATGTGTGGGAAGGACCAAAAAATATGTATGAGTGTACCAGGCTGACTGCATTCTCTACAGCATGCGTTTGAGGTGTGTGTGCAGAATTTAGCTATCTTGTGGGGCGTCATGTACCATCTCATTAGTATTTTTTGGGTAAGTTCCCACAGGGAGACGCTTGACGTGTATTTGTAGACTGATTTGATTGCCCTTTGCCATTGCTCATCAGAGAAATTACTTTGAACATCAGCTTCCCAGTCATTAAGGGGTTTGGTCTTCTGGAAGATGTTCTTATCCTGCAAAGTGGAGTATACTATGGAGGTACCCCTAGAGTTCCGTGTGTCAGAAAGGAAGTAGTTCCAAACCTTTAGAGGCAGAGATCCTTCTAAAGAAGGGTTTGCAGTCAGGCATTTTTGTATTCTGTAATAAGTAAGGTAATCCCCGACAGGTGCATTGAATTCTCTTTAGATATGTGAGAATGGGGTAGTAGCAGCAATGGAGCGGAGGTCAGATGTAACAGTAACATGGTCTGTTAACCAGGTTGGGGTGGTCAGATCTGGAGATACCTGTTCCCCTTGGGACACTAAAACTGTTATGGGCTTGGTCAGGTGATTCGTCCATTGAGTGTTGTGGAGAATTCTCCAGGCCTTGACGGAGGCTTGGATGGTAGATGAGTAAAGTGTCAATGGCGTGTTTCTGGCGGCTACGCTAAACAGCCATTCGGACAGGTTTGGGCCCGGTGTCATGGAGTTTTCTATATTGCCCCATGTAGTCGGTGTCGCAGAGAACCAGTCTTTCATCTGTGAAAGGATAGTAGCTAGGTAGTAGTCCCTGATATCAACGTGTTCCATCCCGCCTACTGATCTGTGTTTGAGAAGTTTAGCATGACTGCACCTTGACTTTTTGCCTTGCCACACAAAGTGAGTCAGTATGGATTGTAGCGAGTTGAGGTATGAGTTTGAAAGAGGTGTAGGTAGAGTGCGGAAAATATACAATAGCCTGGGGAGCAACATCATTTTGAACGCTGCTAGGCGACCGGCCCATGAGAATTCGTGTTTAGAAAGTTTAGCCATTTCCTTAATCAGCATTTGTCTAAGGGTAGTGTAGTTGTGTGCAGCGAGACCTTTTGTTGATTTAAAAAGTGTGATACCCAGGTAGGTTATTCCAGTGTCTGCCCAGGAGTACGGGTATGTGTTTCTGAGGATATTGCTTGTGACGGCATCTAAGCCTAAGTCCAGAATGTGAGATTTATGTTAATTTACCTTGTAATAAGAAATATTACTAAATCTTTGCAATAGTGATTGAACCGAAGCCAGGGAGGAGAGGGGGTCAGTTAGCATCAGTATCACGTCATCCGCGAATAAATTAATTTTGTGATCTATAGAACCTATTCGGAAGCCTGTTATTTCGGAGTGGGCCCTGACGTGTTCTGCTAGGGGTTCCATCACCAAGTTGAATATGAGCGGGGACAGCGGGCAGCCTTGGCGGGTGCCATTAGTGATGGAGAACGATCTGGAGAGCATCTCAGAAGTGTATACCTGGGCTGAGGGGGAGGAGTATAATGCCAGTATGGCTGATAATATATATAATATAAATTTAATGAGGGTCGCTTTTATGTATTCCCAATGTACTCTATCGAACACCTTCTCTGCGTCCAAGGATAGGAGCAGAGAAGGCGTTCGTGTCGAGTTAGCACCATGGATAATGTTGAGGATCCTGCGGGTAGCATCGAACGTTTGTCTTCCTTTTGTGAAACCTGACTGGTCATTGTGTATGAGTGTGGGCATCAGGCCAATTAGCCGATTGGCTATGAGTTTAGCATAGATCTTGGTGTCTAGATTGAGAAGTGATATGGGTCGGAAATTGTGTGCACATGTGGGTTCCTTGCCTGGCTTCGGCAGTGTGATAATCAGGGCTGATAACATTTCGGGAGGGAGAGAGGAGGACGAGGCAGCGTCATTGCACACATTAGAGAGTAAGGGTGACAGGATGTTCCCAAATTTTTTGTAGTACTCGCCGGTAAGTCCGTCAGGTCCAGGGGATTTGTTGGAGGGTAATTTTGAGATTGTACGCATAATTTCTTGGGACGTAAATGGGGCATTTAACAATGTTAGGTGGTCCTCAGAAAGACTAGGGAGATTGATTTTCTCTAGGAACGACGAAATATCGTGTGGGGTGGGTTGTTGTATAGTGGGTAGTATAATAGTGGTGGAAAGCTTCCGCAATGGCGGAGGGATCTATTAGTTTTTGGTTCGACGTGGGATGGTAGAGGTGGGTGATCTTGGTTTTAGAGTAATGTCCTTTGAGTCTATTGGCCATGGCTTTCCCTGCTTTGTTACTCGTGGAGTAATGTTTAGCTTTGAAGTGGGTGTGGGCCCTTTCAAAGGAGTCCAAAAGGTGGGCTCTCAGTTCTTGCCTAAGGAGATCTAATTTGCGTTTAGTGGCCAGGTCGGGGTGGGATTGGTTTTGAATTTCTAGTGAGGTGATCTCGGACGTGAGGGTGTCCAGATGCTGTGATCTCCTCCTCCTCTCTCTAGCTCCCAGTTGGATGAAAACTCCACGTATGTATGCCTTATGGGCATTCCAAAGAACAGAATTATCACTAACAGAGCTAGCATTGAGGGCAAAAAAATCCTCTAAGCAGTCTTTTATGTATCCTGAGTAGAATGGTGAGTGTATGAGCGTTGCATTAGCTCTCCAAATCCTTGTACCTGAAGTAGACGGGGAATCACTGACAGTTATTGTGACCAGGGCGTGGTCCGACCACGTAATGGTAGAAATCTCTGACGCTGACACGTTGGGTAGGGTCCGTTTGTCAACCAGAAAGTAGTCAATCCGGGTGTAAGAGTTATGACATGGAGAGAAGTAGAAGTAGTCTCTTTCAGTAGTATGATGGCATCGCCACACGTCATACAGATCGTGTGAGCGAATGAAGGCACCCATAGGCGATGAGGGGCGCCTGGTTTTGGACGAAGCATCAATGGAGTTGTCCAGGACAATATTATAGTCTCCGCAGATGATGAGGTGGCCTTGCTTAAAGTGGTCGATTGACTTCAGTAATTTGGACAGAAAACTGATTTGTTTTTTGTTGGGTGCGTATATCGTCACAATGGTATACCTGACCCCATTCAGGGAGCAGTCTAACGCCAGGTATCTGCCATTGGGGTCAAGTAGGATTTGTGGAGTTGAAGAGATACCGTGTTTTTAAAGGCTATTAGGACACCGTTCTTCTTTTCAGGCCCGGAGGCCTTATAGAGGTTGGGAAAGTGTTTGTTGGTACAAGAGGGTTCTGCAGCAGCCTTAAAGTGTGTCTCCTGTGCACAGAGGACATTGCATCGGGAGTCTAGTGCCGTTTTCCACATAGAGGCCATTTTGGCTGGATGGTTGAGGCCTTTTAGGTTGAGAGAGAGAAATTTTGGCATCTTGAAAGGTGTTGCGCAATGTATGAAGGTAGAGCAGTACTCACAGTTTGTGCGTAGTAGATTTGAATCAAGAGGGGATCCTGTAGGTTCATCGGATCCTGAGGTTCACGGAAGCTGGTCTGTCAAGGAAGATCGCGGTGTAGTAGACTCGTGCTCTCCAGGAATCAGGGAAGGCAGGGAGGGAGAGAAGGACAACAGTTAGTGTTAGGTCTATGCAAGGGCAACAGAAAGGGAGTACTGAGGAGAGGAAACAATAAAACAACAACAAGGGTCAGTAGTATACCAGTAGAACTACTGAGCGCTGGTGGGGGGAGAAAGTTTGTGTACTATCTGCAACAAGCAGGCACCGAACCGGAGTTCATGTGTAATTATGCATAATGATGCACTGATCCAAAGATCACCTGCCCGCATTGAAGCGGGAGCTTTTATTGAGGGGTTGAGATTTCCCAGTAGAAGGCAGTTGCGAGGATGCGTCTCTGTCAGGGAGGATTTTCCACTTTCTGAGTAGGGTTATACCTTCCACTGTGTGGATGTTGTGTTTCACCCCATTTTTGGTTACCATAAGTTTGGTCGGGAACCCCCATTGATAGGGTATCTTGTGATTGTTGAGTGGTTTGGTGATGGTTTGGAGCTGGCGTCTTTGTTGTCTGGTGTATTGGGAGATGTCAGCAAAGAGTTGCAGCTCAGAGTAAGGCGGTGGCAGTCGTTCCATGCTCCTGTTTTCAGCTAAGAGCATGTCTTTAGCGTGAAAGAAGTGGACCCTCATCAGAGTGTCTCGGGGAACCTCTGCTGGTAAATGAGGGGGTTTTGGCAGGCGGTGGATGTGGTCAATTATGGTTTCCATGGGCGGAAGATCAGGCAGCAGAGTGGAAATCATCTTTCTAGCGTAGTAGTTCAGATCGGACGGAACGATTGTTTCCGGTATACCGCGAATTTTGACGTTATTACGCCTCGATCGGTCTTCGAGATCCGCCATTTTGGCCCGTACCCACTGCTGTTCCTCTCTAACGTGGTCATGTGCATCTACCAGGTCATTCACTATAGTCGCCATAGCGCCCATTTTGCATTCAATGTGGCTCATCCTGTCCCCCATGTGCACCATTCTTAAATGCTGTGACCATAGTGGCAATATCGCTGTGCAGTGAAATTAGCATGTCCTTCAGCAGCGTATCTACAACCGGCTGGTTAGCAGAGTCCTGGGCTCCTGTGTCGAGGCGCATCCACGCTTTCGCCGGACTGTTGGAGGCAGAGAGTGGCCCTGTGAGAGCGGAGGGATTCGGGGATAGTGTCTGTGTTCGGTCGGGTGTATCCTCCTCATCAGGCAGGTCAGTGTAGGCCCGATCTCCGCAAGGTGAGCGATCGCGGGCGCCATCTTGGATTCGTCCACCCGGCGCCATTGAAAATAAATCTGTCAGTTTTCTGGGCTGACGGTAATCTTTTCTTTTGCGGGAGGTCCCGGTCTGGTTCCCCGATGTGTAGGGGTCCTGGTTCTGCATATGTGCCGTGTGGATCAGTGCTGCTATAGCTATTTAGTCCGGTCCGTGCAGGAGCTGTGGTTTTAGGCTTCCATTCAGCTCGGCGGTTAGCCACGCCCCCCTATATGGACTATAAATTAAACAACATCATATTCTGAATACATGGTTGTGGAACGAATCATTTGAGTTTCCATTGTTTCTTATGGGGAGATTCGCTTTGATATACAAGCATGTTTCTGGAAGGAATTGTGCTCGCAATCGTTGGTTTTACTGTATACTGAATTCCTCCATACATGTCTTTTCCTATGTGTAAAATTGGTTGCCTTTTTACTTAATTTCAGAGGTGCACTAAAGTAAAATATTATTTACTAACAGCTGAGAAAAGCTACATTTATTTTAATGCCCAGTATGTGTCTGGATATTTGTGTCCACTTCATTTTTCATCTCTCTTCATGCTAAAAGAATAGATCTCATGTTTAGACATTTACAGGCGGTCCCCTAGTTACAAACATCTGACTTACAAATGACTCCTACTTACAAATGGAGGAAGACAACAGGAAATGAGAGGCAATCTACTCCTAGGAAGGGAAATTCCCTCCTGTAAAGCCCCGTACACACGATCGGAATTTCGGCAACCATGTGTATGTCCAATCGGAGTAATTCCATTAGAAATTCAGATGAATTCCATTAAAGTTTAGATAGAGAACATGTTTTATTTTACTCCGATGGAATTCTGTCGGAATTCCGATGTGATTTTGGTTGGACAAAGGTCCAATCGTGTGTACGGGGCTTAAGAGTTATTATGGGAAAAAGGTATCTCCACTGAAGATTTATCACTAAGACTTGTTTCCACAACAGCCTCAATTTTTCAAAATCCAATTGTCATTGGGACAGAAAGTGAGGTGAAATCTTCAGAACAGGGGCACAGACAACTAAACAAATGTTGTAGGGGTGTTAACCTTTCCCAATGCTATCCAAAAAGCTTAAAGCGGAGGTTCACCCTAATAACTATTATGTCAGACCAACTTCCTTATACTTGTAACAAGTACAGTCCGCAATTTTTTATTTTTTTTAGGCTGTACGTACCTTGTAATCTATCTTTGCAACCTGGCTTCCGGGTGCTTCTCCCCGCGGGAGTAGGCATTTCTCTGCCGAGGAGGAATGTCATCTGGGAGGTCGCCCAGATGATTGATGTCCGTTCCCCCCGGTGGATAAGGCCCCGCCCCCCGTATTGCGTAGGCGTGCAGGAGTCACAGCGTTTCCAAAAGAAGCCGAACATGCAGAGCTGTGAGTCGGCTCTATACGGCACCTGCGGCTGCTTGTATTAGTGACCAACCTCAAGCTACAATTTACATAGAAGTTAGCCCCCTTCTTTTTGTATAGTGAGAATTTTTGATTGTATAAAGTGCATGGAAAAAGTGGGTCTAGTAGATAGCTAAGCTGAGCAAGTCATAATACTGGATGTGTTTCAAACTTTATCATACCAGAGATGTCCACTAGACTATTGTTTGGACAAATTTAAGTGAGTTATTCCTAAGAATTGCAGGCCTACAGAATAAAACGCAGAATTTCCCTGCAAAATAATTGTACCGCTTTTGGTACGTAATTCCAGACAGAATCATACCGCCAGGGAGGTTAAAGCAGAACTAAAGGCAAAACTTTATTTTTCTAAGGGATGTTTATAGCCTCTGTCAGGTTTTTTCCATCTATGTTCCATTGGGGAGATATATTTTTGCCTCCTCTTTCCTAGCCAAAACCAGAAATGAGAGGAAAATGTAGGGGATCCCTGGTAGTCACCAGCATTACCAGAACGAATGTCGCCATTTCCCCTCTATTCCTGTTCTGGAGACAACCAAAAAGTTCAGATTTTCTTTTACTCTCACTTTCGATGATAATGGTAAAAAGGAAAAATAAAGAGGTTAAATCTCCCAAACAGGGACAGAGACATCGATAAAAACATGACAGGTATTTAAAAAAAAAAGTTTTGTCTTAGTTATTCTTTGAAGTTCACAACAGAGGCACAGAAACCTTCTGTCTTTTCCTAACATTTTCTCATGCACCACAATCTTGCTACCTTCTAGTCCTCTAATGTAAACAAACAGCAGATGTTTTTAAGCTACTAGAAACTCAGCAGGGTCCGGCTCAATTTCGATCCATGTGTATCCTTTCCTGTAGATTGTTAGAATAAATTATTTTGAACAAGAATATTGGAAAACTTTTGTTGATCAGCTGATTCGCTGCAGCTGATGATCAGTGTATTCTGACAGCAGAGAGTCCTGATATCTGAATACATACATAGTTACATAGTAGGTAAGTTTGAATAAAGACAATAGTCCATCCAGTTCAACCTGCGTAGGTGTGTCAGTGTCTATAATTACAGGTATTTCCTAAATCCCTGTATGTTGTGTTCTTTAAGATGCACATTCATGTTCTTTAAGATATATGGGAATTCCTCCATCCACTTTGTTTGTGGTAAATCTATTCATTTTTTTGTCCAGTCCACTGGCTAAAAGAAAAAAGATGAATCATCTATGGCTAGCTTGAGTCTTTGTTGTAATTCATTTGCAAGTTCCTTAAAGTCTACATCAGTCAGGGGGCTGTGAAGGGGACTGAGATACAAGGACGGGGCTGTGGAGGAGATTGGAATACAAGTAGGTGGCTGTGGAGGAGACTGGGATATAAGCAGGGGGCTGTGGAGCGGACAGGGATACAAGGAGAGGGGCCGTGGAGGGGACTGGGATACAAGAAAGGAAGTGCTGGGATGAAAGGGGAGGGGCTGCAGAGGGGACTGAGGTGCAAGTAAAGGGGGGCTGTAAAAGGGCCAGGGGTAAAAGTAAAAGGGGGTTGTACAGGGGACTAGAGTACAAGCAAAGGGGGGGGGGGGGTTAAAGGGGACTTGGGTACAAGGGGGGCTGTGAAGGGGACTAAGGTGCAAAGAAAGGGGATGCAAGGGGACTTGAAAGCAAGGAAGGGGGGCTGAGGAAACTGATGTAAAGGGGGAAGGTCTGTGATGTAAAGAGGAAAGCTGTGATGTGAAGGGGGAAAGATGGCATTGATGTAAAGGGGGCTATGGTGTAAATTGGGGGACTTGGATGCAAAGAAGTCTGTGATGTAAAGCAGGCACTGTATTGTAAAGGGGTGCTGTATTGCCACTTTTTGTCTTCGGGCCGGGGGGTCCAGAGGCGGAGGTGCGGACCACGACTGAAGAAATATGTGGAGAGCCGCCACAAAAAAGTGGAGTCGGGGGAAGAACCAGGGGGTGGCAAAATTAGGTTTTGCCTAGGGTGTCAAAAGTCTTTGCACCAGCTCTGATCACAGTACTAAAAAGGTTAGGGATGGCTTGTTTTAAGTTGTTTTTTATTTATTTTTAAAGAAGATGTAAATACTTTAATAAATACTTTAATGTCCAATGTTTAATAGTTTTTTTTTGTTTTTTAACCACTTGACCACTGGGCACTTAAACACATTTAATAACCAGACCAATTATTAGCTTTCGGTGCTCTCACATTTTAAATGACAATTACTTAGTCATACAACACTGTAACCAAATGAATTTTTTGTCCTTTTTTTCCCCAAAAATAGAGCTCTCTTTTGGTGGTATTTGATCACCTCTGCATTTTGTTTGTTTTTTGCTATAAATGAAAAAAGAACAAACATTTTGTAAAAAATAATAATTTTTCTTCATTTCTATTATAACATTTTGCAAAAAAGTAATTTTTCTTCATAAATTTGGCCTAAAATGTATACTGCTACATATCTTTGGTAAAAAAATAAATAAATGTTGGATATTATTTAGTCTGGGTGAAAGTTATATGGTCTACAAGCTATGGTACCAATTACTGAAAATTGATCAATTTGATCACATCTGATGTACTGACAGCATCTCTAATTTCTTAAAACCCTAACATGCCAGAAAAGTACAAATACCCCCCAAATGACCCCTTTTTGGAAAGAAGACATTCCAAGGTATTTAGAAAGGGGCCTGGTGAGTTTTTTGAAGTTGACATTTTTTCCCACAATTCTTTGCAAAATCAAGATTTTTTTTTTTCATCAAATTTTCAAATAAGCAGGTTATTTCTCACACACAGCAAAAGCATACCACAAATTACACCCCAAAACACATTCTGCTATTCCTCCTGAGTATGGCGATACCACATGTGTGAGACTTTTACACAGTGTGGCCACATACAGAGGCCCAACATGCAGGGAGCACCCAGGCCAATTCTGACATTTCTCTCCTACATGTAAAAATCATCATTTATTTGCTAGAAAATTACATAGAAACCCAAAACATTATATATGCTTTTTAGCAAAGACCCTAGAGAATACAATGGCGGTCGTTGCAACGCGCGCATGGTATTTGCACAGCAATTTTTCAAACACGTTTTTTTTTGGAAATAAAAATAAAAAAAATAAAAAAATAAAAAAAGTTAGCCCAATGTTTTTGCATAATATGAAAGATAAAGTTACGCCGAGTAAATAGATACCCAGCATGTCACCCTTCAAAATTTCTCATGCTTGTGGAATGGCGCCAAACATTGGTACTTAAAAATTCCCATAGGCGACGCTTCAAATATTTTTACTGGTTACATGTTTTTAGTTACAGAGAAGGTCTAGGGCCAAAATTATTGCTCTCGCTCTAACGTTCGCAGAGATACCTCACATGTGTGGTTTGAACACAGTTTTCATATGTGGGCGGGACTTGCGTATGCGTTCGCTTCTGCATGCAAGCTCATGGGGACAGGGGCGCTGTATGCCTAGAGTATGCCCAGAGTATTGCAGAGTATGCCCAGAATATTGCAGAGTATGCCCAGCGTATTGCAGAGTATGCCCAGAGTATTGCAGAGTATGCCCAGAGTATACCCAGAGTATTGCAGAGAATGCCAGAGTATGCCCAGAGTATTGCAGAGTATGCCCAGAGTATTGCACAGAGTATGCCCAGAGTATGCCCAGAGTATTGCAGAGTATGCCCAGAGTATTGCAGAGTATGCCCAGAGTATTGCAGAGTATGCCCAGAGAATTGCAGAGTATGCCCAGAGAATTGCAGAGTATGCCCAGAGAATTGCAGAGTATGCCCAGCATTGCAGAGTATTGCCCAGCATTGCATTGCAGCAGGGATGGCTGAGCAGGGAGGGATGGATGGATCTGTGACTGCATTTGTCACAGATCCAGCCCACAGCACTGCCGCTGACATCCGCTCCCTCCCCCCTCTCCTCTCACACTGTACCGATCGGTACAGAGAGAGGAGGGAGGAACCGGCGTCATCAAATGACGCCGGTTTGTTTACAAGTGATCGCTCCGTCATTGGACGGAGCAATCACGTGGTAAACCGCCGCTATCAGCGGCGATTTACCGTGATCCGTGATGCGCCGGCTCCCGTGTGCGCGCCTGAAGGGGGCGCGCTGGAGCGCGATTCTGGGAAGCCATTAATTAACGACTTCCCAGAGTTAAGCAACCCCCCTGTAGACGTACTTTGTCTATAGGGCGGTTGTAAAGTGGTTAAGAGACTGGGAATAATTGCATTTCCAGAAGGGATGCAAGTTGCAAAGTACATCTTAATTCAAATTACTTCTCCAACTTTTAGTTTTAGTTAATAGTTTTGAACTGTTTTCTTACTTACATATTTCTGTTAGCAACTTGATGAAAATATGTGTCGTCTTATCATAAATATCCTGTTTTTAATGAGGGTCATAGGGCATTAGATTGCACAGCTCAGTGCAAACATCCAATTATCTGGCTATAATTCAAGCACCAAGTAAGGCATATTCAGTATCAGTTATGAATAACAACTCAGTATTTGAGCATTTTCATTCTTTAACACAAATCAATTCAACATTTCCATGGTAGAACTGATAGGGAAGGCACCCAGCCACTCAAACATATTGTTTATTCTCCAAGGTTTACTGAAAAAAGGTTTTGAATAGCAGTTAAGGAAGTATGCAACATTATGTTATTTGGCATGCAGAAAATTGTGAAAGAATTGATTATACTTAAGCACAACAAATGAAACTTCATGTTCCTCATTTACTTGTTCCAAGCCATAAATGTCATGAAAATAATATACAGCCATGAGAGTGCTTGTTTAAAGCAATCTAAAAGATAAAAGAGGGTGCTTGAGAATTTACAATGCTCCAGTCCTGACATTTTCCTAAGGTATTATACATTTAATCATCCTTATTTGCATCATATAACAGTACATCGTTATAGAAATGTGGCCATTTTTTCTGATTACTCAACATAAGATCCTTGTTTATTTTCAGTAATTACTATCATAAAAGGGGTCATCCAGCTACAACAATAAAATTAATGTGATGCATGCAATCTCCATTATTATCGTATTAATGATATCCATTTTTGACCAGTGACTATCATTAGGAAAGGTACTGGTAGACATCATTTATTTTAATATGTCTATTATTCTTCTAGCTACATAGATCGGTTAAACAAGGATGCAGTTGAGGGGTGCTGCATATTGCCCAACAGGCTGTAATGTTATCCGGGCACTGAAGATTAAAGGTGCACTCTAACTAAACACAAAACCTTATATTTAATTGAATAATTACTATAAATTTTGCACATACCATTAATTTGCTCTGTTTGGATGTAAACCCACTCTCATCCTTTCCTTTCCTGCCATAGTGCTGATCTATAAGGATATACATGCCTCCTGCATGTATCCTTACCTGTCAAATGTCTCCCCTCTGTCTGTTATAAGAACTGAAAAACTGCAGATTATGTGGGTGGATCTGTTGTCTGGAGCTCGGTGGGTGGAGTCGTGATGTCAGTAGACTCCCCGACCTCCTCTACACTCCCCTTGTCAACATGCATTTTTCCCTGTATATTCCTTACACTAAATTTTGCTATCAGCACTAACATCCAGTCAAAATCCAGAAAAGTAACCACATGACTTCAGAAAACGAGTGGGGGTGGGAATTATGCCTGTCTCCAGGCTAGTGCATGAGATATGTAAATAACCTGTCACTTACAGCAAGGGGGCGGAATGGACTAAGGTTTTTCTCTGTAAGTCCGTTTTATTTCACTGAACAATAAAAGAGGATTGCTCAGAGCTGGATTACTCTGTGTGGCAAGACTGGGCACAGATGATAGGAAATAGTAGACTGTACATTGTGACATAAAAAATAAAAAAAAATTCAGGTTTACATCCACTTTTTCCAACATAAACACTGGTACCCTTCTCAATCATCTCTCCAGTTTTGAATACACATGTAAAAATTAACCACATGCTACAGGATTGATCTCATCTCTTTACTCCCAACTCAAACCTGATTCAGGTTAAACCTCAAAACACACGTAAATGAGAGGAGGACCTTGGATGCACCCTCGACATTCCAGACTGGTCTGAGATCTGGTCAGCAACTAAATCATCCTCACCCAATATCCTGGCAGTGGAAGCCAACTATAAAATACTGACCCACACTGGTACAGAGTGCCCTCTAGAATAGCCAAATTTGACCCCTCCTATTCGGTTTCTGTTTTGAGGCTTTTTGGAAGAAGGTACACACCTTCATATTTGTTGGACTTGCCCAATAGTCCAAGCCTTCTGGAATTATATTTTTGCTCTCGCTACCAAACAGTTTGACGTCCCTGTACAACCAGACCCAACCACAGAATTTCTCAATCTAAAACCAGATTCCCTGTCACACATGCAATTTTAGCTTTTTATTCAACTTCTTACAGCTGGGAAACAAACTATAGCTAAAGCATGGAAATTCCCCTCTTTAGGGATAGAGTAACCATTCCATGATACACGCCAAAATGGAAGCCATGGAAAAATATCAGGTTCCCAAGTCTGACCCAATTTGGAAACCCTGGGTCGTGCACGATTTACCACCAACCTTCGACCAAACTGTCCTTCTGCCATGATAGCTATGACCTCATCGCTCCTACCTAGCACTGCGCTGGCAGGCGGACCATCCCTGTGGACTTTCTTTCTTTCCTCTTCCTTTCTCTCCTCTCCTTCCTTGCTCTCTGGATGTGGAGCTTCCCCCACTCTATACAATATGAGCTTCATCTCCCCTGCCTAAACCCCTTTTAACCGCTCCCAGGTAACTATATCTTGCTTATATCCACGCTATTATTGTTTGTATTCTTACTCTGATAACCATATTTGTGTTGATACAAGAATATCTCACCAAGCTCATGTTATCCGACAGACCACGCTATATTATGCTCCACCCACTCTGTTAGTATAAAATAATCACCATATCGTCATCAAATTTTCAGTGTTAAAAACTAATAGGAAAGTTCTATATGTTGCGTCAAAGCTCGTTTTTTTTAAGACAAAAAACAACGTTTTGCCCACACACGATCAATTTAAATGACGTTTTAAAAAACGTTTTTTTCATCGCAAAAAACGACCGTGTGTACGCGGCATAACAGCCATTTGCAGACACACACATAAACATTTAGGTAACACCTAAACACACACACATTCACAACACACACATACACACATTTTCTCATTTTCACATATTATTTAAATTTTATATTTTTATTTTATATATATATATATATATATATATATATATATATATATATTCCCTCTCATTTGATCACCTTCAGCAATACACACAACACCCCATCACTCCAATTTGATCAATAACACTTCACTGTCCCTGCTGTGCTTGCTCTATCACATATATATTTCACTCACACAACCTTCACTAATCCCAACACTCTTTTAATTCAAGATTGCACCCTATTCTACCACAATTACACTTCATCTTACATTGCATACTAACATACCTTATTACCCATACCCCTAGAAGTTAACTATACTTCTGGGATTTTTGGTACCTGATGAGACATTATGATAGCAGTTGGTCCATATAATAATCCATGTTAATGTGCCAAGAGCCAATATACCCATAACCTTTATGCCGCGTACACACGGTCGTTTTTTGTTTCACAAAAAGTCACCGTGTGTAGCAAAAACGTCGTTTAAAACGACGTTTTTCAACCCGCGCATGCCCAGAAGCTAGTTATGAAGCGAGCTTCAATGGAAAAGTGTGGTGAACGTAACCTTGTTTTTTGTGAAAAAAACGATGGTGTGTATGCAACATCGTCTTTGAAAGTGACGTTTCAAAAACGTCGTTTTTTACTTCACAAAAAACGTCGTTTTTTTTTCATCGCAAAAAACGACCGTGTGTACGCGGCATTACACTCTATATATGGCATTGGTCATTGATTGGGGATTCATTGCAGGTTCCGATTCTCCCATCCCCTGGAGGGTGTCAATCCTGTGTGGTTCCTTGTAAGCCCCTCGGGCCGCGCTCTTCCGACGTGGGGGAGTGGGTGCCCCTACAGGATCCTCTTCATCACCCGGTGATTCACAACACATCTTGCCATGGAATCATCCACTCCAATTCCCATCATGTTAGACCCCCAAACCCCGAGACCTTGGCACTAAGGAATCAAGCGTGTTACAGCTAGATGTGACGTGGAGCACTGGCCACACTGTGTCTCACTCTCGTGGGTAGGTGTAGCGTGCATTCCACCGCCTCTCTGTGCTAAATCTGGAAGTAGCTGAACATGACCAGGAACGCCTCGACGTTCGTTTCATCTATTGATTTAGTCAGAAAGCTTCAGAGACATTCCTGGTCACGTTCAGCTAGTTCTCACGAGAGTGAGACACAGTTCGGCCAGTGCTCCATGTCACATCTAGCTGTAAAACGCTTAATTCCTTAGTACCTAATCGTGGAACTTCACTATGGCATGTTTTTCTTTATTTTATCCATGGTAATTTCTTCTGTTGGAGCCCATTCCTGGCCAGTCTCATCCAGGTACCAGTACAGACCTTAGGCCACCAACTGTACTAAAGCTCCACCTGATCCTTTTTTTTTAAAACTAAGGGTCATGGTGGTCTGGTAAGTAGGCACTTACCTCTACCTCTCACCGCGTGTCGCCAGTTTGATATCTGTTCCGTTTTCGGAAAGCACTTAAAGGGCTTTAGAATATGCAGTGAACACCCTGAACGCTATTCGGCTCATGTTCGGCCCGAACATGAAGCTCATCCCCAGTGTCCACCACCTGCAGTGGAGATTGGGTTCCAGTGTTCGGAAAGCAGACTTGTGTTGGAGCCCACACACCTGGCCTTCGGGTTCCTGCCCATTGTAGATACCTCACTCGTCACTGTGCATTTGCAGGACACTGTTGCTTAAAGATGTGTTTCATAGAATCCTCTTCATAAACCTGGCAATATAGTGATACTTATTTTTAATGCCCATTCTAAAGAAGCTTATTGGTGGTGGATAAGTGTTTAATTAGCATCAATTAGACAACATTGCAAATTCATATGGATTTGTGCCCCAAATGGCTATATGTTGACAGACCTTTAAAAGAACAACATATATTTGATTAGCAGAAACATAGAATATATATATTTTTAAATATAACAGGTAGAACAATGGACAGGAAAATTTATTTTCTATATCCTTATGATGTATGTGACCACAGGGATAGTTTGTGAGCATTACTTGAAACACATATTAAGGGAAAATATCTAATATACAGTGCATATGCATTTTCTTATGTTACAACCAAAAATGTATTTTATTGGGATTTTATGTGATAGACCAACACAAAGTGGCACATCGTTTTAAAGTGGAAGGAAAATGATAAAATGGGTTTCAATTTTTTTTTTAACCTCTTTCCCACCGCGCCATAGGCATTTTACTGCTACGGCGCGATCACTTGTAAACAAACCGGCGTCATTTGATGACGCCGGTTCCTCCCTCTCCTGAGTCTCCTCTCTGTACCGTTCGGTACAGTGTGCGAGAAGAGGGGGGAGCGGGGTGTCAGCAGCAGCGCTGTGGCTGGATCTGTGACAAATGCAGTCACAGATCCAGCCATCCCTCCATCCATCCCGGCTCTGCAATACCCCAGTACTCTGCAATACCCCAGTACCCTGCAGTACCCCAGTACTCTGCAGTACCCCAGTACCCTGCAATACCCCAGTACCCTGCAATACCCCAGTACTCTGCAATACCCCAGCACCCTGCAATACCCCAGCACTCTGCAGTACCCCAATACTCTGCAGTACCCCAATACTCTGCAGTACACCAATACTGTGCAATACGCCAATACCCTGCGCGATACTCTGCAATATCTCAATACCCTGCAGTACCCCAATACTCTGCAGTACCCCAATACCCTGCAGTACCCCAATACCCTGCAGTACCCCAATACCCTGCAGTACCCAAATACTCTGCGTGATACTCTGCAATACCCCAATACTCTGCAGTACCCCAATACCCTGCGCGATACTCTGCAATACCCCAATACTTTGCAATACCCTGCGCGATACTCTGCAATACCCCAATACCCTGTGCAATACTCTGCAATACCCTGCGCGATACTCTGCAGTACCCCAATACTCTGCAGTACCCCAATACCCTGCGCGATACTCTGCAATACCCCAATACTTTGCAATACCCTGCGCGATACTCTGCAATACCCCAATACCCTGTGCAATACTCTGCAATACCCCAATACTCTGCAATACCAAAATACTCTGCAATACCCATTTTTTTAAAGCACTCCTGTCCCCGTGTGCTCGCATGCAGAAGCGAACGCATATGTAAGTCCCGCCCACATATGAAAACGGTGTTCAGGCGATCCCAATAATTGTTTATCGATTGGTTTGCGCAAAATTTATAGCGATTACAAAATAGGGGATAGTTTTATTGCATTTTTATTAATATATTTTTTTTACTACTAATGGCGGCAATCAGCATTTTTTTCATGACTAACATTATGGCGGACACATCGGACAATTTTGACACATTTTTGGGACCATTGTCATTTTCACAGCAAAAAGTGCTATAAAAATGCATTGTTTACTGTGAAAATGACAATTGCAGTTTAGGAGTTAACCACTAGGGGGCGCTGTAGGGGTTAAGTGTGACCTCATATGTGTGTCTAACTGTAGGGGGGTGGGGCTTTACGTGTGATGTCATTGATCTTCTTTCCCTATATTTGGGAACAGACGATCAATGACACTGCCACAAGGAAGAACAGAGAAGGTGTGTTTACACACACCTCTCTCCGTTCTTCAGCTTCGGTGACCGATCGCGGGACACAGGCGGCGATCGTGTCCTCGGGTGCGGTCACGGAGCTTTAGACCTGGTCGCCTGCGGCGAGCTCATGACCCCATGGCTGGGCTTAAAGAGACACGTATAGGTACATGATTGTGCCCAGCCGTGCCATTCTGCCAATGTATATCGGCGTGAAGGGGTCCTTAAGTGGTTAAGAGGTGTTTTGACACCGCTTCCACTCTGCTATAATATGGAGGCAGGTGGGGGACATATTCCCTTCACTCATCTTCATACCCAGCCAGCAAGAGGACCTGATTGCCTCTGCCTCTTCTGACGGCTCTGGTAAGTGGCAGGGGGGCCGTCTACCGCCGCTGATAAAAGTGATCTTGCGGCGAAGCCCCCGCAGAGACCACTATTATCAGAAACCGATGCTGCCATAACAAAGATATCCCTCTTCAAAAAGCCAACATATATCGGCATTCGGCGGTCCCGAAGTGATTAATCTTCTGATGTACTGAGGGCCTCTCATCTAATTTCTTGTGGGCCAAAAATATCGGGACAGTACAAATATCCACCAAGTGACCCCTTTTTGGAAAGTAGACAATCCAATGTATTTATTAAGAGGCAAGGCGATTTTTTTTTTAGTTGTAATTTTTCGTCATAGTTATTTGGGGGGAAAAAAAAGCCCCAAGGGTACAATTAATGTAAATAATAAAAAAAAAAAAAAAAAAAAAAAAAATTATTAGCATGCTTACCTAAAGGGACAAACTCAAAACAAAGTTCAGAAGATGGAGTAATCAAGGAACCCCCAGGAAAGAGGGAGCTTGAATACTAAACCACGAATCTGGCACTTACAAATAAAGTATGAGTTCTTACTGGTTAAGAATCACAAAAATCGCAATTTCAACCATAAGGACCAAGATAAAGTGAATTTTTTGCATTCTAAATTTTGAGATGTCAATAGTTTAGGTACCTATGGATGTCAGCCAGACCGTGTTGTCAAAGGAAATACCATAACCTGTCAAAGTTGAGTTTAATGCAGGTGGAGGATAATGGATCTGGTATTAAAAAGCAAAGCACCTAAAAACCCTGTTTTGAAATTCATTTTTTTCCTCTTGTAACATGTTTAATTTGTACTTATGAATTCATTGCTGTTTCTTTGTTAAAATATGTATTTTTTCTAAAATATGTCCTTCTATATGATGAAACAGATCCAGATCTAAATGTAATGTGAAAAGCATGCTTTTTAAAATGAATTATATAAAACAAAGATTGACATTTTGAACACAGACACACGGTCGTTTTTTGTGATGAAATAAAATGACGTTTTAAAAAACGTCATTTAAAATGATCGTGTGTGGGCAAAACGTCGTTTTATGTCTTCTGAAATATGACAAAAAGCAAAATTCGAACATGCTTTAATTTTTTATGTTGTTTTTCAGAATGTCATTTTTTGTGTCATAAAAAATGATCGTGTGTATGCTAAAACAATGTTTAAAACAACGTTTTTAAACCTGCGCATGCTCAGAAGCAAGTTATGACGCAAGCTTGAATGGAACAGAGTGCCGTCGTACGTGTTGTACGTAACCGCGCTTTGCAAGAGCATTTTCAGAAAACGATGGTGTGTAGGCAACGTCGTTTTTTAAAATGAAGTTTGAAAAACAATGTTTTTTTACAAGACAACACACTTTTTACCATGGCAATGTATGTACCCCTCCAGTAAATGTCTTCCTTCTTCCCTGCAGTGCTGATCTGTTACAATCTTAGCAACGTCATTGTATCACATATGGGGCTTCAATTTCTCATATTGGTTTAGTTGAAGAAATCCACTACTGCTAAGCAGTGATGTCTACATTTGACTCAGGCAAATGACACGTGTCACAATCTTTTTTTTTTCTGATTCCTTCCTTCACAGTCAGTGGAATTAATCATTATATGTAATCTGTTAATTGGAGTTTAATCTGGTATTCTGTAACTTTACAAATCACTTGTGGGTATTTAAAAATTACCCTCCCATTAAATTATTTAATCATATATGATTGCATGCCTGTATGTATTAGTGTGTTGTATTATTATTATTACTAATATACAGCATTTATTTATCATTAACAGTGCCTTACAAAATAAAGGGAGACAGTACATTTACTACAGCTATATTGTAAGGGGTTAGCTCGGTAGCGGGGGTGTGTGACCCCCTGGGTGGGATCACTACAACTACACACTGAACTATACAGAGAGGCAGCCGAAGACGGTTGAAAACAAAGATTATGTTTTATTCTTTCATATTGCTGGAAACAAGTGCAAGCATCCAAACAGCATAAACAAAACAAAATATACAATAAACCCTGGCCACTTGGGGCGTCTACCTTCACCACACAAGAACCTATCTATGGAGTCTGGCACAGCCTTCTGCTGGGCAGACACTGCTGGTCATACAGCAGAGAAACAATAGTCTTTTTGATTTTTATCACACAGAAAAATCAACAACCACCTCACCTCTTCAGAAGCTTTTTTCACTGCTCTCCTTAACTCAAAAAGCCTCAGGATGCAGCAATCAGTAGTCATCCTTTGGATGACTAAGGGTCCTTTCACACGGAACAGACCTCCGTGTGGGGAATCGGATGGAAACGGACCGTCTGTCCGTTTGCATCCGATCCGATCCGCCGGACGGAAGAAAAATAGGACATTCTTCTGTCCGAAAAAACGGATGCGGATCTTGCGGACGTCAGCGGATGCATCATCCGCTAACGGATCCGCTCCCATAGGAGCCCATTACAAGTCCGTTTGCGGATGAACGGAACGGACGTGTGAAAGGACCCTTATAGAGGCCTTAATTGCCTCATTCTGAACAGTTGAAGTTTTCCAACGCCCTAAACCTTTCTGGCTATTTCTGCAGCCGACACCTGGTAGTAATTGGTGTATTGTCTAAACAAGGCAGAAATGTATCTCCCGTCTGTGACAACACCCACAGATTTACCTGACTTCATGTCACAATATATATATATATATATATATATATATATATATATATATATATTTATATTCCTTGTATTTCATTGGGAGTAAAGAGTAAAAAAGAAAAATTCCCACAAAATTTAATTTGCGTACCGTCACATATTTACCCCACAAATATAAATGTAGATTAAAACGACATAACATTAGTGTGACTTTTATTTAATGTAGTGGAATGATCAATTTCAAAATGAATGTATATGTTTTACTTTAGGAGAGCTTTATTCCTCTTTCAACACTACATGTATGCAGCACAGGAAAAGGAAATTTCAGGTTGGAGAGAGCATAATTAACTTGACAGTGGCTTTTTCACAGGTTTACCATCACTAATGCCGCGTACACACGATAATTTTTTGTGATGAAAAAAAGACGTTTTCAATCATGAAAAAAAACGAAGTTTTTCAAACTTCATTTTTCAAAACGACGTTGCGTACACACCATCGTTTTTCTACAAAGCTCTAGCAAAGCGTGGTGACGTACACCACGTTCGACGGCACTCTTTTCCATTGAAGCTCCGTCTCATAACTTGCTTCTGAGCATGCGCGGGTTTAAAAACTGTTTTCTACATCGTTTTGCCCACACACCATCACTTTTTATGGCACAAAAAACGACGTTTTGAAAAACGACAAAAAATTCAAGCAGGTTGGAATTTTTTTTCCGTAGTTTTTTTGAAGACATAAAACGACGTTTTGCCCACACACGGTGATTTTAAATGACGTTTTTGAAAACTTTGTGTGTACGCGGCATAAGAATCGTAATCATATTGGGCTAGATTCACGTAGGAGTGCGTATCTTTGTGCGGACGTAACGTATCCTATTTTGAACTGAATCTGGCCCATTGTGTTTACTTATTTGATACTTACGCAATGAATGCCAATGTCATCCAGGTAATTGTACATCATTGTTGCGACCTGGAGCTCAATCTGGGGGGGGGTACTTTTAGTATATATAAAACATATGTAGCGATACTCCCTTAGGAGCCGCTGGTTGATTTGGGATCGGCGTATTAAGTTACCTTTCAGCTTTTGTCTAGGGGTGAAATCAGTGAGCAGAGCAGTAAGCGAATATCCAGCCAGTAGATAAGGTTTTCCAAATGCTTTATTTCTTGGGTCCAACACGACCAACATCAACAGGAGATAGATAGGACAGGTTGATGAAGTAGAGAAAACATTCATCAGGCATGGATGAACAGAAGAGCAAGCCTGCTCTCAGTTACAATATATTTTGTCGCCACTCTATACAGGGTGGGTGAAGTGATCCCCGGACAGACTTCTGCCACATAAACATAACCTTTACTGTAATATCCATTTGAGTGTACTATGTCATGGTTATTGCCGATCAATAAATGATCGTTTCTACACTCCGGTTCCTCTCTGTGCCTTATTTAAAGTCCCAAAATTGTTCTCGCATTCACATTGCTATCAGGGATGGAGGCCCTTTTCCGAGGTGCTTCATTTAAAGTCCCAACCCCCTTGTTTTTCTCAAATGTACCAGGGCTGGAGGCACTTTTAGGTCCGGAAGGTAGCTACCACACAGGGGTCTGTTCTAAGTAGGGCTCTACTGTGTGACTTTTCAAATCAAAACTCTATTTATACCCTGTTTTCAGTCTTATCCACTGATCAGGTGTCTATATATACAATTTATCTTTTGTCTTTCTTTTTATTTACATGTTTTTTACTGATATCCGGGTGACCTGGGGCTGTCCCTGTGCCTCATATCCAGGAGCTGCGATGCGCTCTGGGCGCCCTCCCCTTCCCCCTTTCGCCTTCTGGCATGCATGTATGGGGGAGGGGCGGGCTGGTCCCACTGCGCATCAGTGCCACGCACAGACCCGGCACTGTGGCGCCGTTGATTCGGCGCCGTCGTGTTGGCCACTATGTACCATCCGACATCTGGTGTGGGTGATGCCTTCACACGCCGGGCTGCACGGCAGAGCCAGCTCGGGTTGGAGTGCTCCTCCCATCGCACCATGATGGCGTGACGCTGGTGGGTGGACCCTCGGCTGGATGGGCAGCTTATTTAAATCCCAGCTTGGCTTGGTTGTCTCGGCTGCTCGTGGCTGCTGGTTGTGGGCTATTGTAGCTCGTCACACTTCCACATTGGATCCACACAGGTACTTCATTTCATCCACATTATCCACACTATGTGGTGTCTTTAGCACCCTGTTTCTATACCATCACCCTCTCCTAATCACCCCGGGAGAACTAATGGAGCCTCAGTTGTTCTAATTTTTAATTTCCATAGACCTGGCCATACTGCCTATCTATGGCTAACACTTACTCACTCATATACTTCAATATGCGGCTTGGAGTTACTCCATCACTCCTTACCCTCTACACCAACATTCAGATGGTATATTATCACATACTTATATTAGTTACATTCTTCACAGACATTATGAAGTCCGTACCAGAAATTACCAGCCACGGCAGTGGAGATTTCCTCGTCCTGACGGGGAGGCGTTTGCTGCTCTATACCCTGGGTGCCTTTTTCCCCCCTCAGCTCCTGGTGGAGACACTATTGGGGCTCCCTGCCCTCTAGGTGCTTTACAGTAACATGCTGAGTTTTTAAGTGAGTAGAAAGTATCAACTTTTTCCCGTCTATGCCCCCCCCTCCCCATCTCTTTATATGTTATTGGGGTTAATACATGTTCAATACTTTATACTCTTTTTACAGAAACGTCATACGCATCAGCTCCTGACGAGGTGGTATTATCCATTGAAACGCGTAGAGCTTACAAAGATGCATACTCTAATGACGCCATCTGTGAAGAAATGTATTCCTTTTTATAAAAGAACGTTTTATACAAATTTTTACATGGAGCTACAATGGGAATATTATTCTATATCTTTGTATCACTTATGTTATTTATTCATCTTTCTATTGTATACGAGTTTCTGTAAACATAAACCTTTACATTGCTATCAGGGATGGAGGCTTTTTGGAGGTGCTTCATTTAAAGTCCCAACCCCCTTGTTTTTCTCTGCCACAAGCCTGGCAGCCGGAGTTTTACGTTAAGGTTGCTGGAAGGAACAGGTCCTTGCTGTGTACCTGGCTCTGATTGGATTTAAGATGTCAGATGAGGCCTCTGCCACAGGCTCTATGCTGACAATGTGAACAGAAGAGTGAATCCTTCCAGTCAATCACAATTGGGTGACCGATTGACAGTTGAAGTGTACCTGTCAGTGTGTCGGTCACTAGATTCCCGATGGTTCGTTCAAGTCTCTCAGACAACCTACCTCTGGGTTCTCCTTGAGCCGACTCCCCACCGCACAGCCAGCGGCCTAGGATCTCTCTCTTGGTGGTGAGGGGATCCAGCAAGTCACTGGGGCCCCTCGGCAGCATCCGCCAGGAACTCCGTGTAACTTTAACGTAGCGCCCATACTGAAAGTAAGGGGGCGCTACACATATATATTTTTGCATTTCGTTTTACAATTTTTTATTTTGCTGTTTGTTTGTTTTTTAAGTATTCTGTGCAGATCACTTTCAATAGTAATCTAATGCTGGCTGGCTATGGACACTGAATGAATGACTCAGGAGCACGCCCGCAAGGTAACCCCCCAGGAGAGCGCTTCTCCTTAAGTTTAAAGGGGTTGTAAACCCCCATGTTTTTCACCTTAATGCATCTAATACATTAAGGTGAAAAAACATCTGTCACCGGCCCTCCCGAGCTCCTGTTTTACTTACCTGAGTCCTCAAACTTGACCTGATGGACACACACTCTTTTCCTCATCCTGGTGTCCATGGCTCTTGATTGGATAGATTGATAGAAGCCCAGCCATTGGCTCCCACTCCTATTAATCAAATCCAATGACGCGGGCGCTGGGGGGGGGCAGAGCCATAAATTCAGTGGCTATGGAAGCCAAATGAATGACTCAGGAGCATGCCCACAAGGTAACCCCCCGGGAGAGCGCTTCTCCTAGGGAGTTACCTAATGAGAGGAGGAGCTGCGAGCACCCAGAAGGCACTGATCGGGGTCACACTGTGCAAAATGAACAGCACAGTGGAGGTAAGTGTGACATGTTTGTTATTTTAAAAAAAAGCAAACAAAGCTGTACAACCACTTTAATCTGTTTATATTATGCTTTCCTTGGTTCCTCATTTCCCCCTGATTAGTTTAATACAATTTTTATATATAACCTTTCCAATTTAATGAAATACCTTATTTTAGACCAATTGCTCTCTGTGATTCTCTGTGCAATACAGGTAGATCATGACTGGTGGGAGGGGTCATTGGGGTGTTGTACATAGCTTCCTGAAAACCTCAGTGCACTCCCATCACTCCCCTCACCCATATTTAGCCATGATGCAAGCAGTGGGTTAGCTCTTAGGAGGGGTTTACGATAATACTAAAATGCCTTGATGGATCAGTCTGGTGGAGTGGGAATTCATAAGAAAATATTTCACAAACTGCAACAGTCCTCAATAGAAATCCTGTCCTGCTGGTGGATGATGTGCTTTCTGGAGCACCACAAAGCATCCTTAAAGCAACACAGCACCCGCCAGGCGCTGTCAATGTCCCACAAAATAGTCAGTTCAGCACACAAAAGTGTGTGATGGCAGTCTGTGGCACAAAGTCCTTGAGTCCTGGTTCCAAAGCCCTCAACAGGTCCTGTGCAAAGGGGCACTCCCAAAAAAGGTGCAAAGCAGTTGAATGGACAAGATGATGCTGGGCAATTCTCCAGTCAGGAAATGAGGCAAACTCTAACTTGCTACAGACTCTTATGGAAACAATGAGGTGCTTACATGGAAATCACAGTAAGCAAGACTGTAAAACTGCAAAAAGAAGAAGTGACGTAGTGACGCTGCAGTTTAGCTTTAATTTAGCAGTTCCTATTTCTTCAGTTAGGTTTATTAAAATTTAACATCTGGTTCGCACACTCGAACAAGTTAAGCACACAGTTGGCCTAAATGTTTCTGTTAAAGCTTAGCCTGTTGTGACTTTGTAAAAGTTACGTTTATAAAGCACAGTCAGATAGGAAGGGAGAGAGTAATGAGCTGGACCTCTGGTTGGAGAGGTCACTCACTAAATTAAAACCATGTAAACATTCAGGAAACAAACTTTTAAGCACATTTGGATCATATGAAATAGAAATAGAAAGAGAGCTTGAAAATGAAATTAAAAATACAATAAAACAATGCATATTGCAACTGCCAGTTGGTCGGAAATGCTTCAAAAACTAATGTAAGATAAAAGCCACACATGTTCTAATACACTAACCCTAATTAAGCCTTTGCTAAACACTTATGCCCTGTACACATGATAGGTTAGTCTGATTAAAACGGTCTGATGGATTTTTCCATCAGTTACCCGATGAAGCTGACTGATGATCAGTCGTGCCTACACACCATCAGTTAAAAAAACGATTGTGTCAGAACGCGGTGACGTAACAAAAAATGAAGTTCAATGCTTCCAAGCATGTGTCGACTTGATTCTGAGAATGCGTGGATTTTTAACCGATGGACGTACCCACAGACGATCGTTTTTTTTTTTTATATAGGTTTTCTATCCATCAGATAATTTTAAAACAAGTTCCTATTTTTTAACCTATGGATAAATAACCGATGGGGCCCACACACGATCGGTTTGGTCTGAAAAAAATCAGACCGTTTTCATCAGACTAACCTATCGTGTGTACGCAGCATTATTCAATCAATTCATGTATAAATCTATAGTAAATCAAAAGGACACCAAAGCCCAGGTCTGATATATGACCAGGTTTTGAGACTCCTCAGGCAAATAATCCTCTCACTTTAAGGAATGGCGCTGATTCACCACCTTTTAATCTAAAGGTTCATTTTAAACGGTCAGGTAAGACATTTGCGTTTAGAAAGCTGGCACCTGAAAGTGACAGAAAAACATGACTTTTTTATTGATAGCAATTACATGTTGTAATTGGATTCTTGTTTTACATGGGTAACAAATGTGCAATATATATTACAGTAAAAATACAAAAGGTTGTTGAATATGCAAAAAAGCAATACAAATGTGATCTCATATCAGTTTTCACAGATTCTTACAGCTCTTACTGACAATTGACAAATTACAAGCTGTAATGTGTAGATAATTGTCATTTGTGCTTTGTGTGACATTGCTTTTCAAAGT
The DNA here is from genome assembly GCA_029574335.1 of Rana kukunoris. Taxonomy (NCBI): domain Eukaryota; kingdom Metazoa; phylum Chordata; class Amphibia; order Anura; family Ranidae; genus Rana; species Rana kukunoris. The sequence goes on from CM056053.1 coordinate 271,025,719, forward strand.
ACATGTTTTAGTATATTCTGCAACATTTTACATATCTGCAGTCCATGACAATAAGGCCTCATGCCCACGGACATTTTTACAGCCACTTTAATGAGTGTTTTTTGCAGCTTAAAAATGGCTCTCCATGTTAGCCTATGGCCTCATGCCCACCATGACGTTTTTGAGCTGTAAATGGCATAGCTGTTTTTAAGCTGCAAAAAAAGAGCTGTAAAGACGTCAAACGCAATTTAACAAGGCCTAACGCTGTGTTAAGCCTTGTCCAGTGATTTTTTCTCTATTCAAAATCAATGGTTCCCTATGGGAGCCCATTGATTTGAATAGAGGTCGCAGAAGAAGTCTGATCAAGACTTGGGTGACTTGAGTGCTAAAAATCTTGAAGGGGAACCCCACAAAAATTGTTTTTTTTTTTGTGTGAGGTTCCCCCCAGGACGATACCAGACCCTTCAGTCTGGTATGGATCTTAAGAGGAACCCCCACACCAAAAAAAATGGCGTGGGGGTTCCCCCAGGATCCATACCAGACCCTTATCTGAGCATGCAGCCTGGCAGGTCAGGAAGGGGGGGGCAATCGGGCGCTCCCCCTCCTAGACCATACCAAGCCACATGCCCTTAAAGCACCTTGTCCCCATGTTAATGAGGACAAGGGCATCTTCCCGACAACCCTGGCCATTGGTTGTCGGGGTCTACCGGCAGGGGGCATATCGGAATCTGGGAGCCCCCTTTAATAAGGGGGCCACCAGACACCAGCCCCCCACCCTATGTGAATGAGTATGGGGTACATCATACCCCTACCCATTCACCTGGGGAAAAAAGTGTCAATCAAAAACACACTACAAAGGATTTTAACGTAAATTATTAGGTAGCTCCGGGGGCTCGTTTGACTTCGGAGGTCTCTTCTGACTTCTCCGCTCTCTCCAGCCTCTTCTGCCATCTGTGACGTCATAAGGGGTGGGGTCACCAGATGACATCATCCGGTGACTCCGCCCCATGTCGAAGAACCGAAGAGCGGGAGAGAGCAGAGAAGTCTGAAGAGACCCCTGTGTTTTTTATTGACACATACTCATCCACATAGGGTGCCGGGATCTGGTGACCCCCCGCCCGCAGACCACAACAACCAGCCGCCAGGGTTGGTTAAGAAGAGGCCCTTGTCCTCCTCAACATGGGGACAAGGGGCTTTGGGGTGGTGGGCACAGTGCCCCCCTGCCCCAAAGCACCAACCCCCCATGTTGAGGGCATGTGACTTGGTATGGTCTAGGAGGGGGGGCGCTTGCTCGCCCCCTTTCCTGACCTGCCGGGCTGCGTGCTTGGATAAGGGTCTGGTATGGATCCTGGGGGAACCACCATGTCATTTTCTTGGGGTAGGGGTTCCCCTTAAGATCCATACCAGACCAGAGTGTCTGGTCTTGTCCTGGGGGGGACCTCACGCAAAAATTTTTTTATTTTCGCAGGGGTCGCCCTTCAAAATTCTCAGCACACAAGTCACCCCGCAAGTCGGATCATCTTGATCTGACTTCTCGTGTGACCTTTATTCAAATCAATGGGTTCCCATAGAGAACCGTTGATTTTGAATAGAAAAAGAAAAACACGGCTAAAAGCTAGCACGGCAAAACGTGCATTGACTTCAATGCAAAACGCGGAAAAAAATCACATTAAAAACGTCTGTACTCACTTTACAGCCCATTTTTTAAAACATCTGTGGGCATGAGGTCTAAAGACAAATTTGCTGAAACATAACAAATGGTAAGCTGTTAATGGAAAATGTAAATAATCATTTTATGGTATTATAATGCTCATTCTATATTATTCAATATATACTTGTTTTATTTTATTGAACTAAAATATGTATTTTCCAAAACACCTAATGCAGTATCATAAGCAGATTAATACTGAGAGTACAATGGCCAAAGGCAGCTTAACAGAAAAGATCTGTGTTTTGTCTAGTACCAGAGCTGGCACCTGTGATGACTAATAAAATCCCCTGCTGCTTGTAAAACAGAAAGAACTAAGTATTTATAAAAATTGCATTGGCACATTGTATTAAAAAAAATAAGAAACTACGTAGCTTCCATTATCACAGCTTGAACGCCACAGTCATTTAGTTAATTGGCAATACATAGATAAATGGGCTACTTGAGACTCGAAAAGAAAATATTATTATTCTTGTATGTGGTGATTTCACACACAGGAACATCTTCAACAAGTTCTTCCTTGTACCATAACTCATTTACTTTTGACATTAGTATATAAATTATTGCCTTCATCTTACCACAGTTTAACATCAATCAAAATAGTATTTTTTTGTTAAATTCAGTATTTCAATTTGTTCAGCTTTCTGAAAAAATCTTTTCAATATACAGTATATTAAAGAGCAATTCTATCCACAATATGTATGGCAGTTGTGGTTGAGATGGAGCATGGTTCTGTCAATTGCCAGATCTCCACTGCTGTGTGGGACCCACTTCTGGGATCCAGAGGCACCTATATTTAAAGCGGAGTTCCACCCTTAAAACCACTTTCTTTCATCCCATCCAGCATACTGGCGTCAGCGCCAGTATGCTGTTTTTTTTTTTTTTAATCCATGTACTTACTTTATAATAAATAATTTAATTTTGGGCGCACCGCGGTATGTCGCCGCTATAAGGCGTCACGCCTTCCGGAAACAGCCGACTACCTTCTCGGCGCCTACGCACAGACCCAGAAGCTGACTGCGCAGGCGCCGTATATAGCCGCGTCACGCCCTCCAAAAAAAGCCGAACTAGGACCGGCTATTTACGGCGCCTGCGCAGTCAGCTCCTGGGTCTGTGCGCAGGCACCGAGAAGAGCCGAACACTAGTCGGCTGTTTCCGGAAGGCGTGACGCCTTATAGCGGCGACATACCGCGGTGCGCCCAAAATTAAATGATCTATTATAAAGTAAGTACATGGATTAAAAAAAAAAAAAAAACAGCATACTGGCGCTGACGCCAGTATGCTGGATGGGATGAAAGAAAGTGGTTTTGAGGGTGGAACTCCGCTTTAAGTATAAAGAATGACAAGCTCAGGGCTTGATAGACAACCAAAGTACTGTGTCATTACAGATTATTCTCACAATTTATTTTTGTTAAATAAATGTGATGAATTGTCATGGCTGTTACATAGCTACATGGTTAATCTGGTTGAAAAAAGTCCATCCAGTTCAATCATAAAAACAAAACACACATATATAGAAAACCTTCAAATATACAACCCTATACCCACAGTTGATCCAGGGGAAGGAAAAAAATCCCCCAATAAAGCATGATCCAATTTGCTCAAGAGGGGAAATACAAATCCTACCCCAACAGGCAATAGAAAATTCGCCCAGGTCAAAGTTAGCTATAAATATTAGTATCCAGTTATATCATGTGCATTTAGGAAAAAAATCAATTAAAAAAAAATACAATCTACTGAGCTGGAATCAGCTCTGGAGGCAGTCTATTCCACATTTTCACAGCTCTTAGGCAGCGTACACACGAGGAGACATGTCCGATGAAAACGGTCCGCGGACCGTTTTCATCGGACATGTCTCCGGGGATTTTTTGGTCTGATGGTGTGTACACACTATCAAACCAAAATCCCCGCGGACAGACAGCGCGGTGACGTGGCGGTGACGTTGCCGCTGCGACGTCCGCAAACCAGGAAGTAAAATGCTTCCACGCATGCGTCGAATCCATTCGACACATGCGGGGGATTTCGGTCCGCTGGTTAGGTGTACTAACCAGCGGACATGTCCGACGGACAGGTTTCCAGTTTTAAAGCATGTTTTAAAACTTTTGTCCGCTGGAAACCTGTCTGCTAGGCCGTACACCTGATCGGATATGTTTGCTGAAACTGGTCTGCGGAATAGTTTCAGCGGACATGTTCGATCGTGTGTATGCGGTCTCACTGTGAAGAAGACCTTTCATATTAGGAGATTAAATCTCTTTTCCTCCAGATGTAAAGAGTGTCCTCTTAAGGTGAATAGCTCTAGATCAAGTTCACTATATGGACCAGTTATCTATTTATACATGTTGATCATATCCCCCCTTAATCTCCACTTTTCAAGAGAGAATACATTAAGTTAATTTATTCTTTCCTCATAGCTGAGCCCCTCCATGCCTCTTATCAGTTTGGCTGCTCTTCTGTTGACTTTCTCCAGTTCCCCAATATTCTTTTTGTCAGTTGGTGCCCAAAACTAAACTACGTATTCCAGATGAGGTCTTACTAATGATTTTGTAAGGGGTACAATAATATCTCCCCTTTTTGGAAACTGACATTGCATGCTATTATTAAGTGTATGATCTACCAGAACACCCAGATCCTTCTCCACTATTGATTTCCCCAGTTGTACACCCCCTAGTATGTATGATGCATTCATATTTTTAGCCCCCAAGTGCATAACTTTAGATTTTTCAACATTAAACCTCATTTGCCAAAATGTTGCCCAATTAAACAGTGTATTGAGTCTGGCTTGTAAGTTTAAGTACTTTATTCCACTGCATAGCATTAGTGTCATCTGCAAATACTGAAATGGCACTTTCAATCGCAGACCCAATATCATTTATAAATAGATTGAAAAGCAAGGGTCCCAACACTGAACCTAGGGGTACACTAACAACCCTAGACCATTCAGAGTATGAATCATTAACCACTACTCTCTGAATACAGTCTTTTAGTCAGTTTTCTATCCTTTTAAAAAACTGATTTTTCCAAGCCTATAGACTTTACCTTACACATTAGCCATGGGTGTGTCAAACGCTTTGCCAAATCCAAGTATAACACCACCACAGCCACCCCTCTGTTTACTTTCCTCCTCATAAAAAGAAATCTGATTTGTCTGACAACTTATGTCTTTCATGAATCCATGCTGATGTTAACTTATAATGTTTTTTCTAGCAAAAACTCATCTATGTGGTCTTTTATTAAACTCTCCAATATCTTCCTAACTACAGAAGTTAAACTAACAGGTGTATAGTTACTTGGTAAAGACTTTGACCCCCTTTTTTTTAATATAGGCACCACAATGGCCTTACACCAATCCAGTGGTACAATGCCAGAAACATGGCTTTGAAAAAGACAGAGCTCAATTATTTTGGGACCTGTGGGTGTATGTCATCTGGTCCAGGTTCACCTTTATTCACCTTTGTTCTGTCTAAATATTAATGGACCATATGACTTTTGTCTCATATTGGATCACTTGGAGCTGTGTCAATATCATCCCCATTATGGACATGAGCTCCTCCATGCTCCTTTTGTATACACAGAACTGAAAAATGTATTTAATAAAATTGCCTGTCCCCAGCCATCCACTCTAGATTTTTTTGTAAAGAGCCTACATGCTCAGACTTTAACTTTTTACTATTATTATATTAGAAGATTTCTTTGGGTTTGTCTTACTCTCTTTTGCAATCTGTCATTCGTTTTGAATTTTTGCGGTCTTAGTTTCCCCTTTAGAGTTGGTCAAACCATTTTTGCAATTTTCCCATTGCTTTTTTATTTTTCCCTTACAGCTTTCAGAGTTTGTATAATACCCCCCAAGCCCTATATTTTCCGAAAGCACATAACAATTAGAATAAAAATAAGGTGCTACTATTTTTAAGCGCACCATGATATTTGCGCAAATATTTATTAAAACAATATTTTCACAAAAAATACAATAAAATCAGTATTAGCAGATAAGAACACAGCACATTTCACAAAATTCTTACTAAATATAAAAGCTAACCTGTATGGAGTTAATAATTAACAAATATTTGTAAATTTTAAATTGGGTCTTATTGAAAAAATTTGAAAATTAAACATATGCAAAAATGTATACAGTATATCCAATTTTCTCCAAAAATCTGACCGTTTTTTATTTTTCACTTACAGTTCTCAGAGTTTGTTAAGCACATAACCAGTAGAATAAAAATAAGGTGCTACTTAGTTTTTAAGGCCCTGCGATATTTGCGCTAATGTTTACCAAAACAATATATCCGCTAAAAATACTCATTATTATCATACATCATTATTAGCAGATATAAACACAGCAAATTTTACAACATTCCCACTAAATATAAAATAATAACCTATATTGAGTTATTAAATAACAAATATTTGTACATTTTAAATTACACTTTTTTGCGTAATGGTTAAAATTGTATGTATACAAAACTATAAATAACCAAATTTCTCAAAAAATCTGAAGGTTTTCATTTTTCACCCACAGCTTTTACAGTTTGTAAAATACCCCCTAAACTATACATCTTCTGAAAGCATAGGACCAGTAGAATAATAGGAAGGTGCTACTGAATTTTAAGATTCCACATTATTTACCAAATCAATATTTTTGCTAAAAATACACTAAAATCATTATTAGCAGATTCAAACACAGAAAATGATACTGAATTCCTGCTACATTCCTTCTAAATATAAAAGCTAAACCTGTATTGAGTTAATAAATAGCAAGTATTCGTATATTTTAAATTGCGCCTTTTTGAGAAATGATGAAAATTAGATGTACGTGATTTTTTTTTTTATCTGGAAGTTTTAATTTTTCACTTACAGCTTTCAAAGTTTGTAAAAGACCCACCATATTTTTTTTTTGGAAGCACACAATAAAAAGAAGGTGATGGGGCGCTGAAAACACAAACTCAATACAAAATAATGTGTATATATAAACATTGAAATGTGCAATCTATTATTACAAAAATCATATATTAATTAGTGAAGTGAATTAGTGTCCATACAATAAAATCAAAGAAAAAAGTCCCAATAGTGCTAAATAATAAGCACCCAATGGTATATCTCAATTCAAAAAAAGGCGTATATGTTGCAGTTCTGGAACCTCCACCATATAATTGCACCCGATGTGATCGATAGAAATGGCTCCTTACCAATAATAGTAGACTCTTTTAATTTAAAAAGAAGTCATAAACCGCTTTTGTCACTAGGATGACTCAGAATGATCCGGATAGGCACGTCAGATGATCCAACATTCATAAAGATAGGAACAGAAAGGCAATCATAGTGAAGTATTGTTTATTAAAATGTAATAAAAAGTAACATGCCAAATGGCTGCTTACTCAGATTGTGCCCTGATCCCGGCACTGAGGCTTTATAGCGTATATTCGATATCCAATCGAACCCGCGGATTCGGATGTAGGACGGTGATCCGTCGCGCTGGTAGTCTCACTGGCCGGCGTACGTTCTACCGTCGAAGCAACGTGGATTCGGAGAAGGATCGAAAATCCGTCGCACTGCTGGTTTCGCTAGTCGGCGTGCGTTCCACCGTCGGAAACCAACGGACCCGGAAATCGGAAGTGGTAGGGAAAAACGTGACTGGTTTGCGCCTCAACGTACGTTTCGTGGTTTACGTCATCAGGATTCCTAGCAGTGCGACGGATTTTCGATCCTTCTCCGAATCCACGTTGCTTCGACGGTAGAACGTACGCCGGCCAGTGAGACTACCAGCGCGACGGATCACCGTCCTACATCCGAATCCGCGGGTTCGATTGGATATCGAATATACGCTATAAAGCCTCAGTGCCGGGATCAGGGCACAATCTGAGTAAGCAGCCATTTGGCATGTTACTTTTTATTACATTTTAATAAACAATACTTCACTATGATTGCCTTTCTGTTCCTATCTTTATGAATGTTGGATCATCTGACGTGCCTATCCGGATCATTCTGAGTCATCCTAGTGACAAAAGCGGTTTATGACTTCTTTTTTAATTAAAAGAGTCTACTATTATTGGTAAGGAGCCATTTCTATCGATCACATCGGGTGCAATTATATGGTGGAGGTTCCAGAACTGCAACATATACGCCTTTTTTTGAATTGAGATATACCATTGGGTGCTTATTATTTAGCACTATTGGGACTTTTTTCTTTGATTTTATTGTATGGACACTAATTCACTTCACTAATTAATATATGATTTTTGTAATAATAGATTGCACATTTCAATGTTTATATATACACATTCTTTTGTATTGAGTTTGTGTTTTCAGCGCCCCTTCACTTCCGATTCTACTTGTATTTTCACACACTGAAAATTTTAGGTGGCAGCTCTTAAACTAGTATATTTAATATATTCAGGTTTAATTACACGTAATTCTACCCATTTGTTGGGAGAATTAATATTGTTTTTTCTGTGGTGCAAATTATACACATTTTCTTCACAAAAAGAAGGTGATACTGATTTTTAACCTCCCTGGCGGTATTCAGGGTGAATTTTTCATACCAAAAGCGGTATCCCTGAGCCAGACTCGGGATGGCATTGCAGGATACAGGGGGAAGTTACTTACCTTGTCCCTGGATCCTGTGATGTATCTCCACTGTGTGTACGGGCTCCTCCACTGTGTCTCCTCGCTCGATTCAAAGTGCCGCCGAGCTCCATTCCCTGCGACATTACGATGCATGGGGACGGAGTTCAGCGCCAAATTCAAAAAGTGAAAAACACAATACACATACAGTATACTGTAATCTTACAGATTACAGTACTGTATGAAATAAATACACACCCCCTTTGTCCCTAGTGGTCTGCCCAGTGTCCTGCATGCACTTTTATATAATAAAAACTGTTCTTTCTGGAAACTGGAGATTGTCCATAGCAACCAAAAAGTGTCCCTTTACATCAAAAGTGCTTTAAGACCAGCTAGAAAACAGCGATAATAAATTAGAATCACTTGCAGAATTGAGCGATAGCTACAATTCTGCAACTGAGCAAATTTCGGTGTTTTTGATTTGATTACATTATTGAATAATTGTTATTATAATTACATTATTATTTATTATTACATTATTATTTGTTATAATTATTTATAGTTATTTATTATATTATAATTTATGATTTTGTGTTTCAAATTTTATCATACTAGACTCTTGTTTTGACAGGTTTAAGTGAGTTATTCCTAAGAATTAAAGACCTACAATATAAAACGCCAAATTTCCATGTCAAAAATGGTACCGCTTTTGGTACAAAATTCCAGACATAATCATACCGCCAGGGAGGTTAAGGCCCTGGGATATTTGCACAAATGTTTATCAAAACAATATTTTCACAGAATTCGCAAAAAATAATGCCCCCATAGTGATTTCATACATGGCAAAACTTACTAAATTCCTACTAAATATAAAAGGTAAATCTGTATTGAGTTAAAAAATAACAAAAATGTGTACATTCTAGAATGCACCTTTTTGTGAAACGGTGAGAACTGAATGTGAGCAAAACAGTAAAAATTTAAAACGATTTAATCTAAAAAGCTGTAGGTTACCATTTTTCCCTTACAGCTTTCACAATTTGTAAAAGACCCCTCAAACCATAGATTTTTAGAAAACACATGACCTATAGAATAAAAAAAAGTGCTGCAGATTTTTTGGGCCCCACAATAATTGCGCAAATGTTCATAAAATTGCCATTTTCATAAAAAATACACTAAAATCATTATTAGTGCACACAAACATAATATAACTTACACAATTCCTGCTAAATTGCTACTAAAGCATCCAAGCATTCAATCATCATTCAAAGCATACTAACGTGTATTCCCTTGGAGAGCCATGTTTACCTGCATGGGGATGCAAAGGTGTATCGTGCATCCCTGTGCAGGCAGTCCCATTTATGTAATTGGATGCAACGGCTGTATAGGCATAGTCACTGCTCCCAATCTGACATCTGTCTGGGTGTGGGTGCACAACCCCGAACGCAGACAGTGTGTCACATACATTATGGTTGAGAGTGACGTGGAGGCCTCTTGTACAGCCCTGACTTGAGAACCACTGATGTTGCGACAGTGGTTGCAGAATTGCAGTGAGGTACAGGTGCCTGTATGATCTCATCGCTGGATGAAGAGGTGTGTGGTGAGTAGATTCATTCACCAGGACTGGATGGTAAGCTGGAATGGAAAAGGAGCAGACCTCTGGTTGGCAGATAGCAACAGCGGTGGTAGTGACTGGATGCATGGTCGGACAAGAAAGGTTGGCAACAAACGGGTAGATGCAGGCGTAGACAGTAAGCAATGAATCCTCAGGAGACAGGCAGGGTTGGGAAACACAGGATCAGGCAGATATCAGAAGGTAGAGAAAAGTTCAGAACAAGCCAAGGTCAAGGTAGGTAGTGATCAATCGAAGTCAGGGGAAAGCCGGGTGCACGTCTGTTCACAGCTGGATGGGTACCAGCCAGTCCATGCCTGTGCACTCCTGTGCAACTCAGGGTTTACTGCAGAATGTTCCTGATACAGTTTGAGCTCAGGAACATGCACCTGGACTTACATGGATATCAAATTGGTTTACTATGCTCAGTTATGAATGGACACAGGATCGATCTGTAGTGATCGCTGCCTCTGTCCATTGTAGTAAAGGTAGGGGGCTGGTAAACACATTTTTACCAAGCCCTCCAGCCCCAACCTCACCTGCCACCACCAACCCCCCTCCAACCTGACAGCTGCAGGTGGCGGGAGGGGAAAGAGGGAGTGCCACCCAGCAGAGGCATGATTGGAGATGCAGCGGCCATTGCGGGGGTGATCGGAGTGGCGGGGGAGACATAGTTTGATCCCCTATAAGCACCTGCAGCACTACAAAGCTCTAGCAAAGCGTGGTGACGTACACCACGTTCGACGGCACTCTTTTCTATTGAAGCTCCGTCTCATAACTTGCTTCTGAGCATGCGCGGGGTTTAAAAACGTAATTTTCAACATCGTTTTGCCCACACACCATCACTTTTTATGACACAAAAAACGACATTTTGAAAAACGACACAAAAAATTCAAGCATGTTGGAATTTTTTTTGGTCGTTTTTTTTTTAAGACAAAAAACAACGTTTTGCCCACACACGATCAATTTAAATGACGTTTTAAAAAACGTCGTTTTTTTTCATCGCAAAAAACGACCGTCTGAGACTTGGAGAGCAGCCCCCAGCCTTGGATTTTTTTTTAAAGTTAAGTGTTTTTATCTTTCCAGTATGCGTTTGTTGTTTACAGCTAATATTAAATGAAATCATATTATGGTCACTGCTACCCAGATGTTATTTTATATGAACACTAGTAATAAGGTCTGCATGGTTTGAGATTACCAGGTCCAGCAGAGCATCATTTCTAGTTGGAGCCTCTATGAATTGTACCATAAAATGGCCTTGTAATAGGTTTATACAATTTTGCCCTTTAAATGTTACTGCAGTCAATCTTCGGGTAGTTAAATTTCCCCATTATTATCACTGTCTCAGCCCTTGAAGCTCTTTCTATCTGTACATGGAGATGGGTCTATACCTCCTCATTAAGACTGGGTGGCCTGTAACAAACTCCAATGATTAACTTTGTAGTACGCTCACCCATATGCAATTCCACCCATAATGGTTCAGCCTCATGAGGCATTGCTCCTCACACGTGATAACCAAAATAAATGGTTACTGCCGCTGCGCTAAAGAGTAAGTAAATAAATAAACGGCTATAATTGCTCCTCACACATTTAGAAGATCTCATGCACTTACTGATGTATGGACAGTGTACTGAGCTGTATGTGTGCTGCACTGTAATACCTGATATGTAAACAAATAATGTATTCTGTATGCAGACCAACTAATCTGCTGGCCGATTAATCAATTAATTTCATAATCAATTCTTTGTTGATTAAACTATTAGTTGTTTCGGCCCTAAAAAGAATGTAAGCACCATACTGCAGTATCACAATGTGGATCCATATCAACAGCCAGAGAAAGGTGCAAAGCCTGGTATGTGGACTTGTTTGGGCAGCCTAAGGGCCCTTTCACACGGGCGGACTGTATGTCCATTTTTTTCATCCATCTGTATACGGATAAAAAAGGGACATTGTTACATAGTTAGTCAGGTTAAAAAAAGACACAAGTCCATCAAGTTCAACCATAAGCAACACGGATCTCTGCAAACAGCCAATGACAGTGGCCATTTATCACGTGATCGCTCCGTCCAATGATGGAGCGATCACAAATGTAAACAAGCAGGGTCATTGCAAGTTCATCACTCTCCTCTCCTCACACAATCCAGCGTGAGAGGAGAGGAGAGTGATTTGTGACCGAAAAAGTGAGTTTTTTCTATTGAGCAGTGCCCAGCAGTGCCCAGCAGTGCCACATCTGTGCCCCAAAGTGCCCCAAAGTGCCACATCTGTGCCCAGCAGTGCCACATCTGTGCCCAGCAGTGCCACATCTGTGCCCCAAAGTGCCACACCTGTGTCACCTGTGCCACCTCTGTGCCACCTGTGCCAATTCAGTGCCATCTCAGTGCCACCAAACCAACACCAGTGCCAATACAGTCCACACCAGTGCCACTAGAGTCCACACTAGTGGCCATCAGTGCCACACCTGTGCCCATCAGTGCCACCTGCACCCATCAGTGCCACCTGCGCCCACCAGTGCTTATCTGCGCCACATCAGTGCCCACGAGTGCCGTCTGCCCACCAGTGCCACCTGTGCCCACCAGGGCTGCCTGTGCGCTAATCAGTGCTACCAGAGCCACACCAGTGCCACTACAGCCTGTGCACACCAGTGCCACCTGTGCCCATCAGTGCCACCTGTGCCCATCAGTGCCATGTCAGTGCCGCCTGTGCCCACCAGTGCCACCTGTGTTATAATCAGTGCCACCAGACCCACACCAGTGCCATCAGTGCCACCTGTGCCCATCAGTGCCACCTGTGCCCACCATTTCCGCCTGTGTTCACCAGTGCCACCGAGGAGACCTACCAACACCTATGCATGACTGATGAGAGCAGCGGGGAGCTCTCTGAGTCTCAGTCAGATTCAGAATATGAACCCGTTATAGGCAGTGGGTCTGATACAGAATCAGAAGAGGAATGTGTGCCCTTTAAAATAAGGCGTTCTGGCATGGAGCAGCAGCCTACTACCAGCAGAGCACCATCCACCTCAAGCGCAGTGCCGTCCAATAATTTTTCCATGCTCGATTTTTTTCATTTAGTTTTCACCGAAGAATTATTATCACCCATTGTGGCCCAGTGCAACCTCTACGCACAGCAGCACATAGAAAGCAACCCTGGTTCCAGATATGCCCGCCCCTTTGAGTGGAGAGAACTCACCGTAGAGGAATTCCACATTTTCTTAGGCCTAACTCTGAATATGGGTCTCTCTGTCAAAAAAAAATCATACTCCTATTGGTCTACCAAACCCATCCACCACATGCCAGTCTTCTCATCCCGTATGCCCAGATCAAGATACTTTATGATTATGCGGTTCCTCAACTTTAATGACAACACTCAGTGCCCTCCCCGTAATGACCCAGCTTTTGACAAACTATTTAAAATTCGGCCACTCCTAAATTATTTCTTTGAAAAATTCCCCCAGTTATATACCCCCGAATAGAATATTTCCATAGATGACTCCCTTGTCAAATTTTCAGGCAGGCTGGGCATCAAACAGTTCATCCCCAGCAAAAGGGCCCGATATGGGGTGAAAATGTACAAGTTATGTGACCGAGTCACGGGGTACTTCTACTACTTCCTGGTATACGAAGGGAAGGACTCCCAACTGCATCCCCCCGAATGCCCAGAGTAAATCGGAGCCAGTGGAAAAGTGGTCTGGGAGCTTATCTATCCACTGCTTGGAAAAGGATACCACCTTTATGTAGATCATTTTTATACTAGCCTGCCCCTGTTTCGCAATCTTTACCTGAGGTATACCCCAGCATATGGGCACAGTAAGATCCAATAGAAAGGGCTTTCCTCAAAAACTGGTCAATGAAAAGCTCAGACAAGGTGGAGTCGGCATCATTGAGGAACCAGTAGCTATTGGCTGTCAGGTGGAGGGACCAACAAAATGTCCACATGCTTACAATGATCCACAACGACACCTACGTGGAAGTCCCCAAAAGAAAAGGCCCAATCCAAAAACCAACATGCATCTATGATTATAATTTGTTTATGGGGGGAGTGGACTTCAACGATCAGATGATTGAACCCTACCTTCCCACAAGAAAATCCTGTCACTGGTATAAAAAAGTTTCCATTTATTTTTTCACTTTGGCCATGTATAATAGTTATGTTATTTACAAAAAATCGTCAGAAAACCATGCATCCTATCTGCAATACCAAGAAGAAGTTGTCACCGCCCTTTTGTACCCTGAAAGCCCACCAGAAAATATTCGCTTTGATTCCGTGAGCAGACTCCACGACCGCCACTTTCCTGAGAAATCCCCCCACCCTGAAAGAGGCACAAGACATCAGAAAAAATAATGTGTGTGCGCCAGAAGAGGAGTCAGAAAAGACACTGTGTATTATTGCCCCGATTGTCCCTCCCAACCAGGCCTCTGTATAAGTGTATGTTTCCGCCGTTACCATGCCTTCCAAAATTATTAGGTAGTTCTCATTTCCTGTCATTTTCCTCCACACCCCTTATGCCACTACACTGTACTGTACATATCTCTGCATTCTCCAGAACCTACCCTGTCCTGTTATACGACCACGCTTTTGCCTAACACTTAACTGTACCTACCTCTGCCTGCTCTGGAACTGACCCTGGCCTGTTATATGACCACGCTTCTGCCTAACGCTTAACTGTACCTACCTCTGCCTGCTCTGAATCTGACCCTGGATTGTTTGACCATGTTTTTTGCCTGCCTCTTGGATTGATCTTTTACCCTGCTATGCTAGTGGGAACACAGGGGTCTAACATATGTGAGGGGCTCCAGAATTGTTTCTCTGGATGAAGAAAACACTTTTTTTTTTCGTTTTCTCATTTCCGGATTAGGGTCTGGCTTCAAAGAGATTTGGGTGGGAGAAGCCTCTACCCCTGTCCCCATTCTTCCCTGGCCTGCTACTTGGACCATGTACCTGCTTACTACCAGGACCAATATTTTGGCACTGCTGGCAAAGTCTCTACTTGCAATTCCATTCACTGTCGCTGACCACGTCCCTGCCTGCTGCCTGGATCAGGGCTCTCCTCCTGTGAAAAACTGCACTACTAAAACCACAGGTAATCTTTTTTTACCCATTACTCAGCAGAATGTATTTTAGGGTGTAATTCTTGGTATGTACATGCTGTGTTTAGAAATATGAAGGGCCTTCAAAAATTGTAAGGAAATTGTATGTGTAATAGACATGTGCAGACTGGAATATTTCGTTTCGTTTTTTAATTTTCGTTTGGAAAATACATTTATTTAGTTACTCCCGAAAATCGTTTTGATTTATTTAGTTTTTCGTTGGGGAATAGCTTTTGTCTGAAAATCCAATAATACTTGGTTTCTGTCAAATGGCCAAAAGAATATTCGACGGAACGTTGAATCTTTTTGGTTGCTGGTGAATGAACAAACGAATATTCGAACGTCGAATCTTTACGTCTCCAAAATCTATTCTCTGTAATGTCGAATCTATTATTTCTATAATGTCAAATCTTTTCTCTATGATGTGGAATATTTTCCCTATAATGTCGAATCTCTATATATCGAATTTTTACCGCAACGAAAACGAAAATAAAGCATTTTTTATGTCGGATTTTTCGGTTTTCGTTTCTTGCACTTTTGTTATTGTTTGTTAAAACGATAACGAAAAGACCCGATTTTCGGACGAAAATGCATTCTAACGAAAACGAATGCACATGTCTAATGTGTAATTTATGTCCCTTTGGAAACTGCAGCTTGGCATTGCATGCCATTATTAGGGTTATGATCTACCAAAACCCCCAGATCCTTCTCCACTACGGATCCCTCCAGTTGTACTCCCCTAGTATGTATGACGCATGCATATTCTTAGCCCCCAAGTGCATAACTTTACATTTATCAACATTAAACATAGATGTATATGTTGGGGTGAATATTACCGCGCTTACCATAAACGGGGGGGGGGGAGGGGAGTGAGTGGGTACAGCTGCTGCACTGAATGGTGTATCAACCAAGGCAGATAAAAATGGGGGGGGGGGGGGTGGTAGTGCTGCGCTGTAAGGAAGGGAGTGGGGATGGGATAATATGAAGAGGAAGTGTGGCAAAAAACTAGATATGTGGAAAAAAAGAAAAAAGGAATAACCTAACTATTATAATACATAGTAATGTCAGAAAAATGACAGTAATATATGAAAAATATAAAATATTAAACGTGCTAAATGCAGCCTAAGCCGGCTGCCAAACCAATGACAGTGCAAAATGACATATAAAGTGTAACTTCCTTATACACAATCCAGTGCACAGAGTGCCAGAAATAGCACACAACAGTGTTATTCAGGGTGAATGTCCATACAACAGGTAACAATAGATAAATGCAATGTATAAATGCAATATGGAAATAAAGTTCAAAAAGATTGCTGATGTAAAAGCCAAAATGCCGTGATGACCAGTTGCAGATACTGGCCCAGATTCACAGAGTGATTACGCCTGTCTAACTGGTGTTAGACAGGAGTAATTTCAAATTGTGCGCGCCGTATCACTAGTTTGAATCCTCAAACCATGATACGGCGGCTTCGGGCTTCGATCCGAGAGGCTTACGTCTTTGTAAGCCTTCGGATCTACGCTGCAAACTTTTTGCGGCCGCTGAGAGGAGTCCGCATCGTTTTCAGCGTCGGGATATGCAAATGACTTTTTACGGCAATCCACGAAGATACGAGCGGCCTTCGCAATCGCTTACGTCATTTTTTTGCTACGTACTGTTAGACCAGCTATTTGCTGGTCTAACGGTGCGTAGCCCATGTTAAGTATGGCCGTCGTTCCCGCGTCAAATTAAATTTTTATTTTTTTTACTTAACTCGTTCGGGAATAGGAATGTCTGTTAACGACGCTACTCTAAAAAAAAAGCGACGTAACGACGTGATTTCGCGCAATGCACGGCGGGAAATTTCTGAACGGAGCATGCGCAGTTCGATCGCCGCGGGAACGCGCCTATTTTAAATGCTTCACGCCCCCTACTCGCGTAGATGGCTTGCGCCTGGATAAATACACTACGCTGTCGTAGTTTACTGGACAAAATCTACCGGGATTCCACGTAGAGCCAGGTAAAATACGGCGGCGTAGAGTATTTCTGATACTCTACGCGAATCAAATTTATGTGAATCTGGCCCACTATCTCCAAAATAAGTAAAGATGTCCCCTTACCTTACTGCTGTAAGGTAACAGCAAAAAACAAAGCCCAGGAGCACTTTTCAGGTTGAGTCCACTTGTGGTGTCATCCAAATAGATAAATGTGGTGAGAATGGATCCTTCCTGGTAATCACCTCCAAACGATAATAATCACTCACATCCAGGAAAACAAAAAAATGCCAATAGTGTAGTACCATTAAAACAGGGGGGGGGGGTTATTAAAACAATAACTGGGTACTCACAATTTTGAAATAAAAAACAGGCATAATAGTTAGGCTATTCCTTTTTTCTTTTTTCCACATATCTAGTTTTTTGCCACACTTCCTCTTCATATTATCCCATCCCCACTCCCTTCCTTACAGTGCAGCACTACACCCCCCCCCCCCATTTTTATACATGTACATGTATCCCTATGGGATAGCGGGTGTCAGTGGATGAACATGAACATTCTGACACCCAATCTCGTCCGTGCCCTCTATGCTCGGTTTCTGCAGATGGAGGAAAATCCTATTTTCCATCCGTCTGCAGAGCAGATCGGATGAACACGAACAGACGGTCCATGTTCCTCTGATCCCCCCATAGAGGAGAGCGGAGATCTGACAGGGCGGTGTCATCCGCTGGCTCAGAGGGGATCAACAGAGCGAGCATTACGGCATCCGCCAGTGTGAAAGGGCCCTAAGCGTGACCACTGGAATAGGGAGGTCCTATGGAAACAGCCTGTGAAATGGAATCTGTGGGGTAGATGCACTAATGGTAGCCATACACCTGTCGAAAAATCGTTCGAACGAGTTTTCAAAAAAATTAACACATAGTCGTTTGAGCAAACGATTTTGCCATCATGTCATGATCGAAATTTGATTGATAAATCGTTCAACTGACATAAATGTATAAATTTTTTGTTTGTTTTGTCACATAAGCCCGGTGCAAACTGTTTGAGCCAGAAACACATTAACCTTTCAATTTACACACAGCTCTCCCCATTCTTCAGCTCCGGGGACCGATCGTAGGACTCCAGCGGCGATCGGACCCGCGGCCGCGGTCACAGAGCTTCGGACCGGGTCCGTGACCCACAGCTGGGCACTTAAAGAGGACATACCCGTACGTGCTTGTGCCCAGCTTTGCCATTCTGCCGACGTATATGTGCATGAGGCGGTCCTTAAGTGGTTAAGGATGGTCAAAAAATAACTTACAATGTTGCATGACACAGAATTTTTTTTTTTTAACAGATTTCCTCATCCTCACATTTGAGGTAGATGAAGAAACCCATCTCATCGATCATTAGATTGACCATCTCAAACTGTAACAGCCATAGATGGATCGAACAGTCCCTGCTGAACCAGCCAAATTTTGATCAATCTTTGTCCAGTTAACTCAGTGATTCTCAACCTTTCTAGTGCCGTAACCCCTTGATAACATTTCCCACGTTGTGGGGACCCCTAAAATTATTTTCGTTGGTCCGTATCTACACCATGTGCGGTGCCTCCTCCACCCCCTCCCCCTGTCTTTTGGGAGACACACAGGTCCCAGAAGACAGCAGGGACCAGTGGGATCGCGCAGCACATGCGCAGTAAGGAACCAGGCTATGAAGTCGCAAGGCTTCACTTCCTGATACCCTTACCGAAGATGGCAGTTGCAGCACCCGAGCATCGAGGAACAGATCGGCTTCGGGTACCAACATCGCAGGTGTCCTGGACAGGTAAGTGTCCTTATTTTAAAAGTCAGCAGCTGCCATTTTTGTAGCTGCTGGGTTTTAAAAAAAAAATGGCGGAACACCGCTTTCCATTCAACATGACGTGACTATGCAAGAAAAAAATTATTAAGGAACATTACATATTATTTATATATAAACATCCCAGTTGGTTCCTCAAAAGTGGTTATTCCGTGGCAGTGCTAGATATACAAAGTGTATAGCACCCAAACATGTATCTAGCACTGGCCCCTATAGTCCATAGATGAAGTCCATAGATGAATCCCCCTGGAATGTTCTTATTCACACTGTGCAAACGCCCAATGGCTGATATGCACACTAAATATGACTCACCAACTGGCCACTTAATCACAAGCAGTTTTCCACCTCCACCTGTTCCAACTAGGAATCAGCTTAGACATTACAGAGATGTTCCTTCCAAGCAACTCGCACATATAGAACTGAATAAGGAGAAAAGGAGGTGTCTCATAGTGTAGTGGGTTAATTAGTAAAATATGAAAAGCATAAAAACAAATAGATGGCCTCTTACATGATTCTTACATGATTCAGTGCCCGCTTGACACTTATACAGCCCGCAAACAAGAGAATAGGTAATTATCAGGAAGCAGTCAGATAAGGTAATATTGTAAAACCCAAGAAACAATATCTTAACATGTGCCTAAAAGTATTAAAGAGGTACATTTTTTTCCCTAAATAGCTTCCTTTACCTTAGTGCAGTCCTCCTTCACTTATCTCACCCATCAATTTTGCTTTTAAATGTCCTTATTTCTTCTGAGAAATCCTCACTTCCTGTTCTTCTGTCAGTAACTACACACAGTAATGCGAGGCTTTCTCCCTGGTGTGGAGTGTCGTGCTTGCCCCCTCCCTTGGACTACAGGAGAGTCAAGACGTCCACTAACACACAACTCCTTTCTCTATCTGCAACGTAGAGAGCGTCCTGACTCTCCTGTAGTCCAAGGGAGGGGGCGAGCACGACACTCCACATTAGGGAGAAAGCCTTGCATTACTGTGTGGAGTTACAGACAGAAGAACAGGAAGTGAGGATTTCTCAGAAGAAATAAGGACATTTAAATGCAAAATCGAAGGATGAGGTAAGTGAAGGAGGACTGCACTGAGGTAAAGAAAGCTATTTAGGAAAAAAAAATTGTACCTTTACAATCACTTTAAGTAACAAGGAAAATTTCCATATTCTAACAAGCGATGTCACTCAGGTGACTGCAATATGATGCAATGATGTGTGTACCGATGTTGCGTATGTAATTAAGCATACTAGGTGATGATCTCATAGCCAGACACCCATCTTGAGGAGATACCATAATAAATAAGTGCCTCCTTCATGAGAAGTAGGGATGAGCTCCGCGTTTGATTCAAACATATGTTCGACTCGAACGTCGTCTGTTCGACCGTTCATCGAAATTTGAATGTTATGGGTCGTTCGCGCCAAATTCAAGTGGCGCGTCATGGGCCATAATTTACTGCGGCATGATGATTGGCCAAGCATGCACTTTGACCCGCATGCTTGGCCAATCACAGCGTGTAAAAAACGGAGAGCCATAATTGGCCAAAGCCAGGGTGGCTTTGGTCAATTATGACTCAGGGGGTATAGTACACGCTCCACACTATAAAAGGCCACCTGCAAGGTGTGTTGCGGCACTTAACAGAGAACAGAGAGAGACAGAGAGAGTGTAATTTTTTGCAGGTAGATAGAGCAGGCAGGCAGACTAGTCAGTTAATGTTACAGTGTGTAGAGGGTATATATACATTCCAGGTGTTGTACATATATTTATACTGATGCAGGAGCATTGATTTTAATGATGCTTAAATAAAATAAATAAAAAATGAAAAAATTCCTTTAAATATTGTACCTGCTGGGTGTCTATAGTTTGCCTGTGAAAACGTCTTTGAGAACCCGGGTCTTGCCCGAGGGAACATGTATCAATGGAAAAAAAGTTTTAAAAACGGTTGTTTTTTCAGGAGTCCTGCTCCTGAAAAAACAACTGTTTTTTAAACTTTTTTCCATTGATACATGTTCCCTGGGGCAAGACCCCGGGTTCCCAAATATGTTTTATGACAATAACTTGCATATAAGGCTTTAAAATGAGCACTTTTGAATTTGAACGTTCGAGTCCCATAGACGTCAATGGGGTTCTAAATGTTCGCACGAATGTTCGCTCTGTTCGAAGGTTCTTGTGCAAACCGAACGGGGGGGGGGGGGGGTTTGGGGGTGTTCGGCTCATCCCTAATGAGAAGGCATTTGTTTGTACAGTCTGCCCAATTCACTTTTGATTTAAGCATTTTAGCCCCTGACAAAACCAATGGGATTAATTTACTAAAGGCAAAAAGACTGTGTATTTTGCAAGTGCAGTTTCTCCAGAGCTTAGTAAATGAGAGGAAGCTCTGCCGACATCATCCAATCATGTGACAGCAAAAAAAATCTTAATTTTCCTTGCATGTGATTGGGTATCCTTTGTAAAGTGAAACTTTGCCTCATTTACTATGCTCTGGGGCAAGTGCACTTGCAAAGTGTACAGTCAACTTGCCTTGAGTAAATCCACCCCATTGTGTTTGTGGTGAATCATTTTGGTCCCCTTTAGAGCCACTTTAAAATGTTACTGATGGGAACTGTGCAATATTGAGGGAGGTTGAGAAGAAGGATTTGAACTTACACATAGATAATTTTTTTATTTTATCGTTGACCAAATCAAATGTTTTAAACTGACAGTTCCTGTTTTGATTTTTTACTAATATTCTGATCCTAGGAGAGTGCCATTAGGAGGTCGAGTAGATGCTACTAAAGCAGCAAACTAATCTTGAATAAGGAGGTAAAAAAGCTTGAGGTGTGGATTTTGGGAAAGTGCAAGTAAAGGTGGAACAGATTCTACTGGAAGTCTATTGCTACAGATGTCCTTAAAAGTACTATTTACCTTTCCAAAAACAAAGTCAAAATTATCTGGTGAGTAACATTTCCGTTTTATGTGGAGGTCTGAATTCACTCAAACTGAGTAATGTGAAGAGTTTATTATTGAATATGCAATATTCCTTGAATATTCATATAAGAAGGACTCTTTTGATCTGGTCATAAAAAAAGGATTTTTAATAAACAGCTTACCTGTAAAATCATTTTCTTGAAGTACATCACGGGACACAGAGCGCATAGCCATTACACTTGGGTTATATGGGTACCTTCAGGTGTGGACACTGGTGTAATCAATTTCACAGGAAGTTTCCTCCCTATATAACCCCCTTCCACTGGGAGTGCTTCAGTTTTGTAGCAAGCAATTCTCCCGAGGTTACACAATGTTCCCCAAAAGAGGGGTGGGAGCTCTGTGTCCCGTGATGTACTTCAAGAAAAGGATTTTACAGGTAAGCTGTTTATTAAAAATCCTTTTTTCTTTATCGTACATCACAGGACACAGAGCGCATAGCCATTACACTTGGGATGTCCTAAAGCAATGCTCTATGAAGGGAGGGAGACCGTAAGGCCAAGAATAGCCAAATAAAAACATTGTCAGGAGAAAAAATAGCTCCACCAACAGAAAAAAAGGGGCGTGACCCGGACCAGAGGATTCTATACTGCTGCCCGTAGGACCGCCTGCCCAAAAGCTGCGTCCGTACCCTTTGCAACGTCCAACTTATAAAATTTAGTAAACGTATGTACGGAAGACCAGGTTGCCGCCTTGCAAACCTGTGCCATAGAGATCTGATGGTGTGCCGCCCAGGAGGCACTCATGGCCCTCGTAGAATGGGCTTTAACTGATAAGGGAGGTGGAACGCGCTTCAGACCATAGGCCTGAAAAATCAGCTGCTTAATCCACCTAGCCAAGGAAGACTTGGCAGCCGGCTGACCCTTCTTGGGGCCATTCGGAAGAACAAAAAGCACATCTGTTTTCCGAATCTTCTCTGTAGCCTTGAGATAGACCCTCATGGCTCGAACCACGTCCAAAGTATGAAGCAGTCTTTCCTCTCTGGACTGGGGAGTAGGAAAGAAGGATGGTAGGACTAGTTCCTGATTCAAGTGAAAACTGGATATGCCCTTAAGAAGGAAAGAAGGTTGAGGTCGCAGAACCACTCTGTCTTTATGCAGAATAAGGTATGGCTCCCTGCATGACAAGGCTGCCAGCTCGGAAACCCTTCTGGCCGAAGCCATAGCCACCAAGAGAACCAACTTTCGCGGATGCCATTTTTGAGACTCGCACCACTCCACATAGGTTCTCCAGACTCTGTAATAAATATTTCTGGAGACCGGTTTCCTAGCCTGAATCAACGTAGATATGACCTGATCTGAGAGGCTTCTGCCCTTAAGAATTAGGGATTCAGCCGCCAAGCCGTCAAATTTAGCTGCTGTGAAGCAGGGTGGCAGATTGGGCCCTGAGACAGCAGATCTGGGCGCAGGGGGAGCGGCCACGGCGCCCCGACTGACATCTTCACGATGAGTGCGTACCAAGCCCTCCTGGGCCAGGCTGGGGCCACCAGGATCACAGGCCTGCGCTCCACCCGGATCCTCCGTAGAAGGCGGGGAATCATCTGCAGTGGAGGGAACGCATACAGGAGAGAAAACTGGTGCCAAGGGCAAACCAACGCATCAGTCCCGTAGGCCGAGGGATCCCTGGCTCGGGATATGAATTTGTCCAACTTTTTGTTGGATCTCGTTGCCATAATGTCCACATCTGGGACTCCGAATCTTTGGCAAATCTCTTGGAATACCTGGGGGTGAAGAGACCACTCCCCCGGGAGCAACTGTTGACGACTCAAAAAATCTGCTTGAGAATTGTCTATCCCTGGGATGAACACCGCCGAGATGCAGGGTACATGGGCTTCGGCCCATGAGAAAATCAGGTTTACTTCTCTTTGGGCTGCTGGGCTCCTCGTGCCCCCCTGGTGGTTTATGTATGCCACCGCCGTGGCGTTGTCGGACTGTATCCTTACTGGCAGACCCTGAAGGGGGAGAGTCCAGGCGATCAGGGCCAGCCGAGCAGCTCTGATCTCCAGGATATTGATGGGAAGCAGTTTTTCTGCCTCCGACCACTGCCCTTGCTGGGTCTGTCCTTCTAGAACTGCCCCCCAACCTGACAGGCTGGCATCCGTGGATACTATCTTCCACGTGATGGGGCAAAAGGATTTCCCTTTTGACAAATTTTGAGGGACCAGCCACCAAGACAGGCTGCGCCGGACCTTCGGGGAGAGCACTAATGGACGATCTAACGCCTGAATGGACTTGTTCCAAGCAGAGAGAATGGCTGCCTGAAGATATCTGGTATGGATCTGGGCGTAGGGTACTGCCTCGAAGGCGGCCACCATCTTCCCCAGCAGTCGCATACATAGGCGAATAGTCGGCCTCTTCTTGCCTAAGATCACTTGAACTGCTTGAGCTATTGATCTGATCTTTGCTTGAGGTAAAATTATCCTCTGGCAGTCTGTATCTAGCCGAAGGCCTAGATATTCCAACTGCTTTGTGGGTTTCAATACCGATTTTTCTAGGTTTACAATCCACCCGAATTCCTCTAGATGCTGAACTGTGCGACCTACTGCCTGCTGGAGGCTGGAAGCTGAGCTGTCGATAACCAGAAAATCGTCCAAGTATGCCAAGACCAAAATGCCTTCTGTCCTTAGGACGGCTAGCACCGGGGCTAACACCTTTGTGAATACCCGCGGAGCTGTTGCCAACCCGAAAGGGAGGGCTACGAACTGGTAATGGCGGTGATCTATCATAAAACGAAGAAACCTGTGATGTGCCGGGTAGATCGGCACGTGCAGATACGCATCTTTTATGTCTATAGATGCTAGAAAGTCGTCTTGATGTAGGCTGGCTGCCACCGAACGTATGGACTCCATACGAAAGGTCTGAATGTTTAGAAAGCGATTTAGGCGTTTGAGGTCTAAGATAGGCCTGACGTCGCCATTGGGCTTTGGTATTATGAAAAGGTTGGAGTAGAATCCCAGACCCCATTCCTGGGTTGGTACTTCTACAATTACTCCTTGGAGCAAGAGACGATCCAATGCTTTTACAAGAGAGGCCCTCTTTAATGGGTCGCTTGGAAGACTTGACCCCTGAAAATGAGGAGGGGGGACTTCCCGAAACTCTAGCTTGTAGCCCGTGGCTACCACGGACCTTACCCAAGAGTCGGGAATTCTCGCCTTCCACACTTCGGAGAAAAACCGAAGCCTTCCCCCCACCCAAGAGAGTGGGGGCTCCCCTTCATGAATCTGACTTGAGGACTGGTTTAACCGGCTTGCGAGACCATGGCCTCTTGCCTGTCGTGGCTTGTCCTTGTGGGCGGCTATTAAATGCTGAACGCCCGGGAGGCCGTCGATACTGACGGGAAGTTGAAGGGGCCGAGCCTGCGAAGGCCTGTCGCTTAAACGCCGGCCCACGCGATCTTTTCTTGACAGGCAAGAAAGAACTTTTACCACTTGATATGGTCTGGATATATTTATCTAGGTCTTCACCGAATAGTCTCCCACCATGAAAGGGAAATCCTGCTAAAAGCTTTTTGCAGGGTGCCTCTGCTGACCAGTTTTTCAGCCACAAAAGGCGACGCATATGAACCAACAGCAGAGATAAACGGGACGCCTGTTGAACGGAGTCCTTAATAGCATCTACTGCAAAGCAGAGAGCTCTTGGGAGGTCAGCCAATTCATGAGCTTGCTGAGCCGGTATGTCCCTTAATATCTGTTTAGTCTGATCCTTTAAAGCCTGACAAACGCCAATGGCTGCCACTGCTGGCTGAACCACGGCACCTACTGTGGTAAAAGAAGCCTTCAGTAGGGTCTCCAACTTTTTGTCGACTGGATCTTTAAACATCTGGACATCTTCCACCGGACAGGTCAGGGATTTATTTACGCAGGAAATGGCTGCGTCCACGGTAGGGAGTGCCCATTTCTTTGCAAATTCTTCTTCCATAGGATAGAGAATGGTGAACCTTTTAGGAGGGATAAAAATCCTATCAGGTCGAGCCCAATCCTGAAAAATCACGCTCTCCAGAAGGGGGTGAACCGGGAAAGACGCACCACTCAACGGTGCCTTCAAGGAACCTAAAGAGGATACCGTGGGGGCTAATTGTTCTGACACTGGAAGTTTAAAAGCAGTGCGAACCATATCCGTCAGAGACTGGATCCACAGACTCTCTGCTTGAGAAGCCGAAAAAATTTCATCTATAGTGGAATCTTCAATGTCTGACCCGTCGGGACTCAGGTCCGCTTGATCCCCCTGTGGGTCCAATTCCTCCGAAGAGAGGACCTCTGCATCCGAACACACCGTTCTAGGTGATGGGGATCTAGCCCGTTTGCCACCCGGCAAAGAGCGGGCAATTAAAGCAGTTAACCTTTTCTCTAGCCCACCCAGGGTGGATTCTAGCATTTCTTCCGTAACATAAACGGGAATGGGTTGATTGGGGGCCGCCTCTGCCCCTAGCACCCTCAATGGCTCCTGCACGATGCTGTTCGGTGGTCTATCTGGTGAGGGTGGGACCACTGGAGCCTGGCCCAAATCCTCTGACCCCGATGGAGACCCCTTTACTTTTTTGGCACCTTTTGCAGCCTTAGCTGGTCCTGATCCCTTGGGAGCCATTGCACAACCTTGAGACACCCCTACAGCCAACACCCAACTGTTGTAGCTAGAAGTGAAACATTAATAAGGACAGGCTATGGTAAAAAAAAATCTAAATTTTCATACGGCGGCAATACCGAGGAAAGTCCTGTGAGTATTGCCACACCAATGCCCGTTAGCTGGAGTCCAAGGTTGCACCGACTCAGATACTGCCAGATCTAAGGCTGAGTCCCTTTAAGAAAAAACCTTTTTCTTTTTTCTTTTTTTTTTTCTGGTCAGTGTGGACTAAGTTCAGACCTGAAGATCCACAAACCACCACTGGGTGTCACTGTTAGCCAGAACTGGCTCAGCTGCGCGCTCTATGTCCTCAGCCTCCACTGCTCTCAGGAGGGAATGACCAGCCAGGAAATGCTTTTTTGCTTTATCTGAGACCTGACGCTGCTGGCCCGCCCCCCCCCACGCACGCTGACGCTGTAAAAGGCGGCGCGCGCCCCCGCCCCCCCCCCACGCTGAAACCAACATGGAGGAAGCAGAGAGCAGAGGAGAAGCCTGGACCAGCGCTAGCAACCCAACAGACACCAGGTAAGCCACTAATCTTTGTAGTGCACACATAGAGGAAGCTGTCCCCATAGGCTTCCTAGGAAACAGGAGTTTTGTCAGCATTTCCTCCCTATAACACGTGGGGCTGCAGTATCATGCTAACAGGCAAGTCTGGGGGGAGTAGCAAAATATATATCTTTAAAAGCATACATATATCTACATGTTATCTGGGTAAACATTAGTAGATCCCATCCTGCCTCAAAAGACATAGTGGAGATAGTGGCTGATGCACAAGCATACCATTAGCCAACCCAGAACCCCCAGGGGGATACCTACTGTCGAACCAAGTCCCGCAGGTTCCCTCTTACCTGCTCCACGCCGCAGGGTATTGCAAAATGCAAGAGGCCCAGCCTTCCCCCATCTCCGTGGGTATTGTCCTGGACCTTCAGGGACCGGGGTCCTGTGTTAAGGAACCCACACCCCTGGACCTATATAGCATCCTGGCATCAGTAGCGTTAAGTTCTTGGAAGAGACTAAGGCACTGGAGCCCAGAATCCAGCCCTCCAAGGAGAGGCATTATAGGCAAAACCCCACTCCAGCAGGGCCCGGGTACCGTACACCTTGGCTTTGAAGCACTTCGGACGGATCCGGCTAGCTATCCTGGGTCCCGAGACCTCCGAGGGACAGCTAGACGTGACCAACACCTAAGACACTGGCGAAAAAACTGAAGCACTCCCAGTGGGAGGGGGTTATATAGGGAGGAAACTTCCTGTGAAATTGATTACACCAGTGTCCACACCTGAAGGTACCCATATAACCCAAGTGTAATGGCTATGCGCTCTGTGTCCCGTGATGTACGATAAAGAAAAGCATTTGGCTGACTCTATCATTGCAATATCTGTTACCAATCTTGCACTAGAGATACTTGTGATAACAGAAGGACTTTGGGGATTTATTTTTATATTCCTTTAAAATATAAATTTTGTGATGAAAGTGTGTACATTGTATTTGTTAATATTATTTAGAGACTTTGCATATGCACTTATCACTAGTGGTGCTGTGGTGCATTGATTCGCTATAACGTATACAGCGAGTGCGAGATGTCGGGCACCCTGTCGCCGAGAATCAGAGCGATGCTGTCCTGCTGGAAACACATTCTTGGTGACAGGTACTGTATAAGCAAGCTAAACGCTCAGTCTCATGCTTGTGATAGAGAGTAGACATGTGCAATTCGTTTAGTTTCTAATTCGTTTTTTACCAATTTTTGACAAATTAATTCATTCCGAACTTTTCAATTTCCGAATTTTCGGATTTCCGAAATTTATAATTTCCAAAATTTTGAATTCCGGAATTTTAAAAATCAAGATTTGAAGTTAGGAAATTCCCAGGGTTAGGGTGTTGGGGTTAGAGGCTTAGGGTGTTAGGGTTAGAGGATTAGGGTTAGAGGGTTAGGGTTAGAAGTTAGGGGTCAGGGGTTAGAAGTTAGGGTTAGGGGTAAGGGTTAAAGGATCACTAAAGGAAAACAATTTTTTAGCTAAATAGCTTCCTTTATCTTAATGCAGTGCTGTTTTCATGTTGTCATTGTTCATTTTTGCTTTGAAGTTACTGTAATTCTGCTCTGATCTCAACACTTCCTGCTTGTCTGGCTCCTTATGAAAAATCTCATGGCAGCTTTTCACTGTGGTCCAAGCTGTGTGTCTAAAACTCCTCAGAACCAATCAGATTCATTTTAAAAACAAAACACTGCCCTGGGATTCAATTTAAAAACAAAACACTGCCCTGGATTTATTTGTTTTTGTTCTGTCTCTCTCTCTACTTCACATAAACACAACACCAGTTTAAAAACGAAAGTGAAACTAGAGGCATATTATATAATTGATTTTTTATCTATTTTTAATAATTTTTAAAAGGAATCAGTTAACTTTTATGTCTCTATACCCTGTAAACAGTCATTTCAGCAAAACATTTTTTTTCCTTCAGTGATCCTTTAAGGGGTTAGGGTTAGGGCTAAGGGTTAGGTTTAGGGTTAGGGTGTTAGGTTTAGGGTTATGGTTAGAGGGTTAGGGTTAGAGGGTTAGGGTTAGAGGGTTAGGGGTTAGGAGTTAGGGCTAGGAGGTTAGGGTTAGAGGGTTTAGGGTTGGGTTTACGAGTTAGGCTTAGGGCTAAGGGTTGGGGGTTAGGGTTGGGGGTTAGGGCTACAGCTAAGGTTAGGGCTAGGGTTAGGGGTTAGGGGTAGGGTTAAAGTTAGGGTTAGAGGGTTAGGGTTTAGAAGTTAGGGTTGGGGGTTTAGGGTTAGAGGGTTAGGGTTTAGGGCTAGGGTTAGGATTATTGCTAGGGTTTAGGGCTAGGGTTGGGGTTAGGGGTTAGGGTTAGTGTTGGGGTTAGGGTTAGGGGTAGGAGTTTAAGGTTAAGGCTTAGGGTTAGCAGTAAGAGTTAGGCTTAGGGTGTTAGGTTTGGGATTAGAGGGTTAAGGTTAGAGGGTTAGGGTTAGGGGGTTGGGGTTAAGAGTTATGGGTAAGGGTTAGGGCCAGAGTCAGAGCCAGGGTTTAGGGTTAGCTCTAGAATTTACCCTTGAAGAATAAGGCTAGGACTCATGAATTGGAACAGGGACCTCCCCAAGAGGTCAAATGTCAGAATGCAGGTCCCCAGAGGTCAATGGTCACAAGGCATGGCTGACCCACCCCAACAAAGTTTACTGCCTACCCCAACTAAGTCGGAATACCAAAATGTTGTAAATTTCGAAAATTAGGAAATTCAATATTTTGGAAATTTGGAGATTAGGTATTGATATTTCCTTTCAAATTTGGCTGTCAGTGAACATAACGAATACGAATTCATGCAAAATGTAAGGATCTAATAATAATAAATAATAATAATAAAAATGTTTATTATTATTATTATTTATTATTATTAATTTGTTCCATTCCACTAGTTTAGATGTTTCATGCGTTATTTTGGAAAATTCGACAATTCGTAACTTAGATAAATTTGTATTCGTTACATTCACTAACAGCCAAATTTAAAAGGAAATACCAATACCTGTATTTTAATAGTTATTATTAGTTAGTTAATATTTCAAATTTTACTCATTTTCTTTCATTTTTTTAGATTTTCGAAAATTCTAAATTCGAAAATTCGAAAATCTAAAATTCGAAAGGGGGAAATTTGGAAAATTTCCGAATTTTCTAAATTTTAGAATTTTAGAATTCTGAATTTTTCGAATTTCTGAATTCCAATTTCTTTTGAATTTCTGAATTTTTAAACTTCCAAATTCCCAATTTCCGAATTCCGAATTTTTTGAATTTCTGAATTTCCGAATTCCGAATTTTGAATTTCTGAATTTCCGAATTCCGAATTTCTGAATTTCCTGAATTTCCGAACTCCCGAATTCCGAATTTCTGAATTCCACATTTTTTAAATTTCAGAATTCCGAATTTTTTCGAATTTCCTGAATATCAGCAGAAAAAACAAATGAAACAAAAGCGAACCATTTTTTTTTTAGAATTTCGAATTTTCAAATTTCTGAATTAAGAGGCCAGTGTCTACAAGCCTAATTTGTCCCTTTGTATTTTATCAGCAGTAATTCCCCTTGCCCTCCCTATCACAGCCAAGCACATTGTTGATATGATGGCTGGGAACCCACCCTTTGATGGTGAATGGCACTGGCTTATTCAAACACCCTCACTTATTAGCTCATCTAAGTCATCTGAACAATTTTTTAAAGAGCAGGTAGTGGTTTATTGCCATGAAAGTGATATTGCATGTTAGTTTGCTGAGTCCATGAACAACCTTGGTTCACCTCTAACCCATGCTTGACCTGAACCCAAATCTCATTCCTATTCATTAGCTGCAACTGATATGCATGGCAAAGAAACCTGGTTTATGCTCCCATAATAACTGTTTACAAAGTGTTGACCCTGTTATATCACTTTTCCTCATATTTGGGGGGTTTGATTGTCCAATTCCAAAAAATTGGTGCTATATGCTTTTGAGAAAGAAGCGGAGAAGGATAAAATAAATATAATAAATATACTGTTAGGCCGCGTACACACGATCGGTCCAAACCGATGAAAATGGTCTGAAGTTCAGTTTCATCAGTCCAAACCAACCGTGTGTACAGCCCATCGGTCTGTTGTCCTTTGGACCAAAGTTTTAAAACTTGCTTTAAAATCGGACTGATGGATGCCTGACCATCGGTCCAAACCGATCATTAGTACGCAAAAGCATTGGTTCAAAAACCCACGCATGCTCAGAATCAAGTCGACGCATGCTTGAAAGCATTGAACTTCATTTTTTTCAGCATGTCGTTGTGTTTTACGTCACCGCGCTCTGACACGATCGGTTTTTGAACTGATGGTGTGTACGCACATCAGACCATCAGTCTGTGAACCGATGAAAATGAACTTTAGTGTACGCGGCCTAAGAATCAAATAAGAGAAAATTACTGCTTTTTACTCTTTGCAGAGGCGAAAGGAATGGTTGCAATAGCAGTCCTTAAATAAAATTGCTGTTATATTCATTCGAGAAGGAGGAGGATAAAAAGAATCCTGCAAAATCACTACTTATTTGAACCGTACGGACAAAATATTTAAGCCCTCCTGATACAAATGTTTAACACATAAATAATAGACATGCGCACACTGAAATATTTTGTTTCGGAATTTAGTTTTCGTTCAAAAAATACATTTATTTAGTTACTCCCGAAATTCGTTTTTATTCATTTTGTTTTTCGTTAGAAATTGCATTAGTCCGAAAATCCAAATTAATTTAGGTTGAATCTGTCATTGAAGGCTTATGGTGTCTGTCGAATGTTCTAAGAAGATTTGACGGAGCAGCAAAACTGTACAACGCCGTGATCAAACATTTCCGGTCGAATGCTCCGCCTACAAGCTAGAAAAGAGAGAAAAATACCGCGCTATAAAACCTATGGTAACAGAAAGCTGCAACAACTGAGTGTTATACACACACAATAATGTAAAGCAAAAAAGTTGGAGTTGCGCTATATGAAAAATAAAAAAGACAAATAAAGTGAACTAACTATACAAAAAATAAAGGTTCCAAGTCCGTTGCGCAACAAAGTGCCTTAGTGAAAACAATATAATGTCCAAATAAAAATTGCTTATTATAGGCAGTGAAAGTAGTCCATCAGTTCCACAAAAAAGATAAAAATAAAATCCTTAATTGGAAAGTGATTATAATGCAAACAATCATAGGAAGTCCAATATGTAAACCAAAAACCACCACCGAGATTGCACCAATAAATGAATGAAATGAAGGCTTACCAGAAGGCAAGCTCAACAGGCTTGCGGCTATAAACCCTAGCCCGGGCCTTTAGAAATCCTCTGCAAATGATGAAGGGTTGTAGAAAACTCCAATGATATCACCGATTAAGAACAGAGATACAAGCTAGCTATAGTAGAATTCTAATGTTGTATGACTAGTAATAATTATATTGTATGAAGGCTCGCCACAGATGCAACTGTGTATAAGTCAGGCTTGGTACAGAAGCAGATACAAATCTCGAAAAGTTAACAAGGGAAACGGTCACATACAAGGGTGCCTATGCAGTTGTGGATTGCACACAACAATGGGAATAAATGTTATATCACATGCATTGATGAAGCTCTAAATATTCGTGTCATTGAGGTATCAGCTCACAGGCGTGCCTCCTGAGGTTGGTCAGGGAGCCTAAAAGCAGATTTCAAAGAAAAAAAAAAAAGTCTTAGAAGAAGGAAGGAAGGAAGTGGAAAACAACAAGATAGAGAGAGGGGGAGTGGGGAAGGTGGGGTACCGTACTGAAATTCACTGTGTATGTATGGTACGGCCGACAACCGTTACAACTGTGGGTGCCCATAATAAACTCTCGGAGCCAGAAAACCCAATAGTATCTCAAGTGTGTCATCAGGTCATCATAGACTCATAGTCATGTGAAAATCTGTAAGCGAACCATGGTCGCCAGGTGTCAAGGAATTTCTCAGCTGTTCCTCTGTCCTGAGCCAACGTGTCCTCCATCTCACACACCTCCGCCACCCTGCGTAGCCAGTCCTGAGTGGAAGGCACTCTGGTGGTGTTCCAGTGGAGGGGGATCAAAGACTTAGCCGCATTTAGCAGGTGTTTAGTTAGGGAATTTTTGTAACGAGAAAGTGAGGCGGAGGACAAGTGTAGCAAACAACAGGCAGCAGACAACTCCAGGGATGTCTCTGTGATCCTTTTGATTATATCACAAATCTCCGTCCAGAAGGTAGAAATCGAGGGGCATGTCCACCAAATGTGGAACAACAAGCCTACCTCAGATTGGCACCTCCAGCAGATGTCCGGCTTCGAGGGATTCCATTTATGGAGCCTCGCTGGTGTGTTGTACCATCTGGATAACAATTTATAGCTTGTCTCCTGCAACCGCGTGCTGATGGAGCACTTGTGCGCCAATATGCAGGCATTTTGCCATTGCTTGTCTGTGAAGGTTAGGCCCAGATCCTCCGACCAGCTCTGTCTCTGCCTGTCCAGACCTGCCCCGTCTAAACATTTCAACCACGTGTATGCCACCGAGGTGGCCCTGTCCACTGGGACCCGCACGTGGCAGGTAGATTCCAGTACCGTTTGTGGTCTAAATAGGTCGGGCGAGTTCTTGAATCCATTCAGATAACTGCGCAACTGAAAATATATTTATTAATTATTATTACCAGTCAACCAACATTAGAATTTTTCTATAGCCTATGGACCGAGCATTTGACCGGAAATGTATGATTGCAGCGTCGTACAGTTTAGCTGCTCCGTCGAGTCTTCTTAGAACTTTCGATAGACATCATAAGGCTTCAATGACAGATTCAACGTTTGTATGTTTTTCGATGCTTTGTCGAATCTCCGTCGTTCATGTTGAATTGTCAAGTTAGTTCTAGTTATTTTACTGCTCCTCCTCTTTGGTTACAATCAGCCAATAACATTCATCATCATCTTTTTTTTTATTTTACTTCCCCCACCCAATTCCAGCAGCGACCTTTTCTCTCTATAATGTCAAATCTTTTCTCTCTATGTCAAATCTTTCCTCTCTATATACTGTAGAATAATCTTGGACTAATAGAGTTAAGGTTAGGCACATTCGACCGTAGGTTTGATAGACACAGATTGATTGTCAGCGTCATGTCGAATCTCCTATTTATATCATACTGTTGTCACAACGAAAATGAAAATAAAGCATTTGTTTATGTCGGTTCTTTCGGTTTTCGTATTCTGCAATTTCGTTTTCGTTTGTTATAACGATAACGAAAATACCTGAAATTCGGACGAAAATGCATTCGGACAAAAACGAATGCACATGTCTAATAAATAATAGATGTAGTGCTTTTACATAACATATACTATGTATAGACAAAGCACATTCCAGCGAGCGCGTCATAGAAGCGATGGGGATCCGACTTGGTTTCCCGCCAAATCTACACGTGGCGTTTGGTAGTGCGGCCCCCCCACCCCAGAGCACCCTGTCCCCACGTTGATAAGGACAGGGCCTCTTCCCGACAACCCTGGCCGTTGGTTGTCGGGGTCTGCGGGCGGGCGGCTTATCGGAATCTGGGAGCCCCCTTTAATAAGGGGGCCCCCAGATACCGGCCCCCACCCTAGGTGAATGGATATGGGGTACATATGGGGCGTAGGGGGGTTCTCCTTACAATCCATACCAGACCTAAGGGCCTGGTATGTCCCTTGGGGGGGAACCCATGCCGGATTTTTATTTAAAAATCCGGCGTGGAGTTCCCCCTCATGATACATACCAAACGCCGCATGTAGATTTGGCGGGAATCCAAGTTGGATCCCCGTCGCTTCTATGCCGGCTTTGTCTCCATCGCCGCAAGCCAGCTCGCTGAGAAAGGGAGCGAGATTGACACAATATCGCGGTCAACTACTGTAACAGGGAACTGACCACATCAACCACCTTGCACGTGGACAAAGAAAGGGAGAGTGCAATAGCCAAAACCCAGATGCTGGAATGAGGAGCAGGAGCACTAGGTGCTTCTTACAGTAAGCCTGTAGGCAATATAAAAAAAATACATACTACTAGGGATGAGCTTCGTATTCGAGTCAAACTCATGTTCGACTCGAACATCGTATGTTTGATCGTTCGTCAAATTACGAAAGTTTTGGGACCGCTCGCGCCAAATTCGAGTTACGTTTCACAGCCCATAATTCACTGCGGCATTGCAGTGCATTGCTGGCTGATGATTGGCCAAGCATGCACTATGACCCACATGCTTGGCCAATAAACGGAGAGCCATAAGTGTGTTGCTGTGGTTAAAATTAAGAAGACAGAGAGAGAGAGAGAGAGAGAGAGAGAGAGAGAGAGAGAGAGAGAGAGAGAGAGAGAGAGAGAGAGAGAGAGAGAGAGAGAGAGTGTTATTTTTAGTAGGTAGATAGAGCAGGCAGGCAGGCAGGCTAGTCAGTTAAAGTTACAGTGTGTAGAGGATATATATGCATCCCATGTGTTGTATATATATGTATACACTGTATAGTTTAGCTAGATCAGCTCTTCCTAATTTACTGGCAGGCAGGTGATTGTGCTAGCTGCAGTATTCTCATGTGGTGTATTGCCTGTGTCCTCTGCAGTGTGCACCATAAATCTATGTGGTGTGTACTGCCCGTGTCCTCTGCAGTTTGCACCTAAAGCTACATAATGTGTGCACAGCCTTTGTCCTCTGTAGTTTGCACCTAAAGCTACATGGTGTGTACTGCCCGTGTCCTCTGCAGTTTGCACCTAAAGCTACGTAGTGTGTGTACTGCCTTTGTCCTCGGCAGTTTGCACCTAAAGCCAAGTAGTGTGTACACTGCCTTTGTCCTCTGCAGTTTGCACCTAAAGCTACTTGGTGTGTACTGCCCGTGTCCTCTGCATTGTGCACCTAAAGCTACATGGTGTGTGTACTGTCTGTGTCTGTGCTATTTTTCTCAATGATTTTTATCCATATTGCAGGGACCAGACATTATAGTAATCTCATTTTGTGCAGGGACAGTTCACAGGCCTACTATGGACTAGGAATGAGCTCCGCTTTCGATTCGAATGTATGTTCGTACGTTCGACGAAATTCAAACAAAATGGGTCGTTCGTGCCAAATTCGAGTGACGCGCACCGGCCCATAATTCACTGCGGCATTGCGTGCTGATGATTGGCCAAACATGCACTATGACCCTGCATGCTTGGCCAATCACAGCGTGCAAGAAACGGAGAGCCATAATTATGGCTCAGGGCTTTAGCACACGCCCCACACTATATAAGGCCGCCTGCTGGGCGGCCTCGTGTAGTGTGTTCCAGCGCTGAACAGAGATCAGTCAGAGAGACAGTCTTTTTATATAGCTAGATAGAGCAGGCAGGCTAGTCAGTTTAGCTTAATTTACAATGTGTAGAGGATATATATACATCCCTAGGAGTTGTACATATATTTATACACTGTATAGCTTAGCTAGATCAGTTCTTCCTAATTTACTGGCAGGCAGGTGATTGTGCTATTTAAAGATGTTATCACAGGTATAGACACCCAGCAGGTACAATATTTAAAGGAATTGGAGCAGTGATTTTAATAATGCTTAAATTGAAAGAAAAAGAAAAGAAAAATTCCTTTAAATATTGTACCTGCTGGGTGTCTATAGTTTGCCTTTGAAAACGTCTTTGAGAACCCGGGTCTTGCTCGAGGGAACATGTATCAATGAAAAAAAAGTTTAAAAAAAAAGGGATTTTTAAATACAGCTTACCTGTAAAATCCTTTTCTTGGAGTACATCACGGGACACAGAGCGGCATATTCATTACTATATGGGTTATATGGAGTACCTTCAGGTGTGGACACTGGCAATCTCAAACAGGAAGTCCCCTCCCTATATAACCCCCTCCCCTAGAGGGAGTCCCTCAGTTTTGTAGCAAGCAGTATGCCTCCCAAAATGTTTCCCCAAAAGAGGGGTGGGAGCTCTGTGTCCCGTGATGTACTCCAAGAAAAGGATTTTACAGGTAAGCTGTATTTAAAAATCCCTTTTTCTTTCTCGTACATCACGGGACACAGAGCGGCATATTCATTACTATATGGGATGTCCGAAAGCAATGCTTTAATGAGGGGAGGGAGACATCTTCCAAAGAAGGATTCAATTTAGAGGTATACTCAAATAATAATAATTCCAACTTAGTCAAGAAAAAACTTTTTTTTTTTTTTCTTTTACAACCAAGGGTGCTTCTGATCCCGAGGATCTTAAACTGCAGCTTGTAGTACTGCCTGTCCAAAGGCAGAATCCGCATTCCTTCTCACGTCTAGTTGATAAAACTTTGTAAACGTGTGGACTGATGACCACGTCGCCGCCTTGCATATCTGAGCCATAGAGATCTGATGGTGTGCTGCCCAGGAGGCGCCCATGGCCCTGGTAGAATGGGCCTTTACCGACAAAGGAGGAGGCAACCTCTTCAAACCGTAGGCTTGAATGATTAATTGTCTAATCCATCTCGAGATGGTGGATTTTGCAGCTGCCTGCCCCTTCTTGGGGCCATCTGGTAGAACGAATAACACATCTGTCTTCCGGATCTTTTCTGTAGCTTTAAGATAGGCCTTCATGGCCCGGACAATATCCAAGGTATGCAGCAACCCCTCCTTTCTAGATGTGGGTTTTGGAAAGAAGGATGGAAGTACCAAATCCTGGTTCAAGTGAAATTTGGATATAACCTTTGGTAGAAAGGAAGGATGGGGCCGGAGAACTGCCCTGTCCTTATGCAGAACGAGATATGGTTCCTTACACGATAAGGCTGCTAATTCTGACACTCTCCTGGCCGAAACTATGGCGACCAAGAAAACCAACTTTCTTGTCAGTAAGACTAAAGGAATCTCAGCCAACGGCTCAAAGGGTTGTTTCTGTAGAGTGGACAGGACAAGATTTAAGTCCCATGGACAAATTGGTGACTTGACAGGAGGATTAATACGCAAGACCCCCTGTAAGAAGGTCTTTACCAGCGAGTGGGTGGCCAGCGGCCTCTGAAACCACACTGACAGAGCTGAGATCTGTCCCTTGATTGTGCTTAGTGCCAGGCCTTTATCCACTCCTAGCTGGAGAAAACTTAACACCCTATCAATAGTATATTTGCGGGAATTCCATCTTTTGGATTCACACCAGCCTACGTAGTTCCTCCACACCCTGTAATAAATCACCCTGGAGACCGGCTTTCTAGCCCTAATCAGGGTAGGAATTACCTGCCTAGACAGACCTCTACCCCTGAGAATCAGGGATTCAGCCTCCAGGCCGTCAAATTTAGACGCTGTAATGTAGGGTGGAGGATCGGGCCTTGTGAGAGTAGGTCTGGTTGTAGAGGAAGAGTCCAAGGGTCTCCCACTGCCATCTTCAGGACTAGTGAGTACCAAGTCCTCCGGGGCCAAGCCGGAGCTACTAGAATGACTGGCTTGTGCTCCACTCTGATCCTGCGCAACAGGCGAGGGAGTAACTGTAGCGGAGGGAATGCATATAGAAGTTTGAATTGATGCCAAGGGCAAACCAACGAATCGGTTCCGCAGGCCATAGGATCCTTCGCTCGAGACACGAACCTGTCTAGTTTCTTGTTGAACCTGGATGCCATTATATCTACGTCCGGCATTCCCCACCTCTGGCAGATTGTCTGAAAGACCTGGGGATGCAGAGACCACTCCCCTGGCAACAGACTCTGGCGACTTAAGAAGTCTGCCTGCAGGTTGTCCACTCCGGGAATGAATATCGCCGAAATGCAGGGTACATGAACCTCTGCCCACTGAAAAATCAAGCTCACCTCCCTCTGAGCGGCCTGACTCCTGGTTCCCCCTTGGTGGTTTATGTATGCCACCGCCGTGGCATTGTCTGACTGGATTCTCACCGGAAACCCCTTTAATCTGGAGGTCCATGCCAGAAGGGCTAGGCGAGCAGCTCTGATCTCCAAGATATTGATGGGGAGCTGCCTCTCTGCTTTCACCCAAGTTCCCTGGCGAGAGAACCCCTCGAAGACCGCCCCCCAGCCTGCCAGGCTGGCGTCTGTGGTAACTACCTTCCAGACAACAGGGCTGAAGGATTTTCCCTTTAGAAGATTCTGGGGGTTCAACCACCAGGCCAGGCTTTGTCGGACCCTTGATGATAGCGTCAAAGGGGACTCTAAGGCATGTGCCCTCTTGCCCCAGGCTGCTAGAATGGCTGCCTGTAGGACGCGAGTGTGGATCTGAGCGTATGGTACTGCCTCGAACGTGGCCACTAGCTTGCCTAGTACTCGCATACACAGGCGAATAGTTGGTTTTTTCTTGTTTAGAACCAACTGAACCAACCCCTTGATAGCCTCGATCTTTACGAGGGGCAGGAACACCCTTTGCTGTTCTGTGTCTAACCTCATGCCGAGGTATTCCAACTGCTTTGTAGGCTGGAACGCTGACTTTCCCCGGTTTAGGACCCAGCCGAATCCTTCGAGGTACCAAACCGTGAGGTTTACTGCCTGTTGCAGACCCGGCCGTGAGTGATCTATGATTAAAAGGTCGTCCAAGTATGCTAGGACTGTGACCTCTTGGATCCTTAAATTGGCCAGAACTGGGGCTAGGATCTTCGTGAATACCCGGGGGGCCGTGGCCAGCCCGAAGGGGAGCGCCCTGAATTGGAAGTGTCGCTGCCCCACCGCGAAGCGTAAAAATCTTTGATGCGACTGAAAGATTGGTACATGAAGGTAAGCATCCTTTATGTCTATGGAGGCCAGAAAATCGTCCTTCTGAAGCGCGGCGGCTGCTGACCGGATGGATTCCATCCGGAAGGAACGAACCCTTAGGTAACCGTTTAACCTCTTTAGGTCCAAGATTGGCCTGACATCGCCGTTGGGCTTTGGTATGACAAAGAGATTGGAATAGAAACCTAGCCCTTGCTCTTGGGCTGGCACCTCTATTATTACGTCCTGGCAAAGCAGGTGATCCAAAGCTGCCAGCAATGAGGCCTTCCTTGCTGGATCCTTTGGTAGCCTTGATTCTTGAAAATGAGGCGGAGGACACCTTAGAAACTCCAGTCTGTAGCCTGTGGTTACAGATGCCCGGACCCATTTGTCGGGGATCTTGGCTTCCCAAACTTCTGAGAAGAAACGAAGCCTTCCCCCCACCCGCGAGAGTGGGGGCGCCCCTTCATAAGGCAGACTTAGGGGCTGTCTTTGTCGGCTTGCGATACCATGGCCTCTTACCCCCAGGGGCCTGTCCCTGCGATCTACTGTTAACGTTGGATCGTGCAGGCGGCCGTCGATACTGCCTGGAATTTGAGGGCCCCGAGACAGGAAAGAGCTGCCTTTTAAATGTAGGACCCCGGAATGTCTTTTTGACCGGTAAAAGGGTACTCTTGCCACTTGAAATAGTCTGAATATATTTATCCAGATCCTCTCCGAAGAGTCGTCCTCCATGGAAGGGAAACCCTGCCAGAAGCTTTTTGCATGGGGGCTCCGCCGCCCAGTTCTTCAACCATAAGAGCCTTCTCATGTGCACCAAAAATAGTGATAAACGAGAGGCCTGCTGGATGGAATCTTTTATAGCATCTACAGCAAAACACAGAGCTCTGGGAATGTCAGAAAACTCTTCTGCTTGTTGGGTAGGCATGTCCTTTAACATTTCTTTTGTCTGGTCTTTTAACGCCTGACAAACTCCAATTGCAGCCACAGCTGGCTGTACCACTGCTCCTGCCGTAGCAAAGGATGCTTTTAAAAGTGTCTCTAACCGTTTATCAACCGGATCTTTAAACATATGTATGTTTTCCACCGGGCAAGTTAGTGATTTATTCACACATGAGATGGCTGCATCCACTACTGGGAGCCTCCACCTCTTGGAGAATTTTTCCTCCATGGGGTAAATGACCGCAAATCTTTTCGGTGGCAGAAAAATCCTGTCCGGCCGTACCCAATCCCGAAAGATCAATTCCTCCAAGAGAGGATGGACCGGAAAAACTACGTTGCTTAACGGAGCTTTCAAAGAGCCCAGAGAGGATACCGGAGGAACCTGAGGCTCTGGCAATGGTAAACTAAATGCCGAGCGGACCATGTCCGTCAAAGACTGTACCCACAGTCTTTCTGTCTGGGAGTCTGAAAATGGTTCCTCAGAGGCAGATCCCTCAATCCCTGAACCCTCTTGGTTCAGGTCTAGTTGATCCTCCTGTGATTCCAATTCCTCCGGAGAGAGAATCTCAGCATCTGAGGATACACCTCTTGGTGATGGGGATCTAACCCGTTTCTTACCAGGAATAGCTCTAGCGATCAATGCTGCTATTCTCTCTTCTAGCCCCCCTAGGGATACGGCTAGCATCTCCTCTGTGATAAACACAGGGCTGGGCTGATCTGGGCCAGCCTCCGCACCAGACCCCCCTAATGGCTCATCCAAGGCGCCCTTTATGTTAATAAGTTGCGGGGAAAGTATCGGCATATCATCAGAATCAGAGGGGGAACCCCTTTGTTTTTTGGTCTTTTTTGTACCCTTTGACCCCGAACCTTTGGAAGCCATAATACAAAATCGAGGGACTCCGCCAACAACAACAGACTGTAGTGGCCAGGAGTACAAAACCAGAGCTTAGGGGACAATAGATCACTAATGCCCAAAAACTGATGGGGCCCCGTATGTTTTTTTTTTTTTTTTTTTTTTTTTTAAATATATA
Source organism: Rana kukunoris (assembly GCA_029574335.1). Taxonomy (NCBI): domain Eukaryota; kingdom Metazoa; phylum Chordata; class Amphibia; order Anura; family Ranidae; genus Rana; species Rana kukunoris. Next base: position 271,067,162 of record CM056053.1, read on the forward strand.
TTATATATATATATATTTTTTTTTAAAACATACAGTGACCCCAAACTTAGTTTGCCAGCCTCCAACCTGCTGCAAAAAGGGGGATTTCTTGGCTTAACAAAAAAGGCATTGGAACAAAGTCCAGCCTGTACTACCCCTCTTCCGCCACCGGGAGTCACTGTTCTGCCGCTCTGCGTCCTCTCCTTCTGAAATCAGCCTCAGACTGAGCACTGACAATGCCTGCTGCTCTATAACAGCACAAGGCGCGCCCCTGTATGACGCCGCAGGCACGCCCCCCCCGCCCTCCTCTCTGAACGGCGCGAAAAACGTCTATAAGACGTGCGCGCGCACGCGCGCGCGTATGCCGGAACAGGAGGAACATGGAGGAGCCGCGCTGCTGGAGACCCAGGACTGCAGTATCAGGCGGCAGATTCAAACCCCCGGCCAGGTAGGACTCTCCAAAAGGCCCCATAGGGATCCTTACTAGTCCTAGGAAGAAAGCAGCAGGTTAGCTAGCAACACATTCTTAGACAGGGGAACCTAGTGATGGGGGAAAAAAGGGGTCATCCTGTCTTTCTCAGACATAGTGAGCAAGGTTGCCAATGCAGAGCATACTTAGGCTATCCCCCCTTTTAGGTTACCCCGGAGAGCCTGCTGTCGAACCAAGTCCCGCAGGCTCCCCCTTACCTGCTCCATGCTGCAGGATGTTTGTCCAGCAAAACGATCCAATCTTCTCCCATCTCCGTGGGTAGCGTAGTAGACCTTCAGGCCCTGGGGTCCTATGAAGGTACCCACTGTCCTGGACCTATATAGCACCCTGGCAAACAGGCACTTATGGTTTTTACAAACTCCAAGTCCTGGGCCCGGGTCCAGCCCTCCAAAGAGGAGCATTATAGGCAAAACCCCACGGTTTGGGGCCCGGGTACTGTCCACTTTGGCACTGAGGCTCCTTGGACAGATCCGGTTAGCCCGCCCTTAATCCCAAGGATGTGGAGCAAAGCTATTCCGTGACCAACACCTAAGACACTGGCGAAAAAACTGAGGGACTCCCTCTAGGGGAGGGGGTTATATAGGGAGGGGACTTCCTGTTTGAGATTGCCAGTGTCCACACCTGAAGGTACTCCATATAACCCATATAGTAATGAATATGCCGCTCTGTGTCCCGTGATGTACGAGAAAGAAAGGTTGTTTTTTCAGGAGTCATGCTCCTGAAAAAATGACCGTTTTTAAACCTTTTTTCCATTTATACATGTTCCCTCGGGCAAGACCCGGGTTCTCAAAGACGTTTTCCAACAATAACTTGAATATTGGTCTTTAAAATTAGCACTTTTGAATTCGAACATTCGAGTCCCATAGACTTCAATGGGGTTCTAAATCTTCACGCAAACGGCCGGTCTGTTTGAACGTTCTGGTGCGAACCGAACACGGGGGTGTTTGGCTTATCCCTACTATAGACACCCAGCAGGTACAATATTTATTTTTCATTTTTTATTTTTTTATTTAAGCATCATTAAAATCACAGCTCCATAAAAAAACGATCGTTTTAAAAACTTTTTTCCATTGATACATGTTTCCTGGGGCAAGACCCGGGTTCTCAAAGACGTTTTACGATAATAACTTGCATAGTAGGCTTTAAAATGAGCACTTTTAACTTCGAACCTTCGAGTCCCATAGACGTCAATGGGGTTCTAAATGTTCGCGCAAACGGTCGGTCCGTTCGAAGGTCCTGGTGCGAACCGAACGGGGGGGTGTTCGGCTCATCCCTACATACTACACTACATTGCATACACTACATTACACCAAAGTCATACAATTACCAGTGGCCTGTGTAAAAGAGGCTTTAACCGCAAGGTAAGTGCGTGGAGCGACCCAGTTCAGTATGTTGGCAAAAAGGAGAGCCTGGCAGCTACAGGGATCTCATAGGAGCACTGCATGGATTTGGTGTAATGTAAGCAATGTAATGTAGTATGTATTTTACATTGTCTTCTGGCAGGTCTGGAGTCTTGACAGGACCTTGCTTTTTGTGTTTTGTTCTTCTAAAAGGTCCAAGAAATAGTCCCCGAGGAAGACCAAGTCTCGAAACATTAACTAGGTTCATCGCTGGCTATGGGTCTAAGATTTGGCTCTTATAGAAGCAATGACAACACTCAACCACAAGTGTCTGAATTTTGCGGGCTCCCTGTCACGAGACACCGGATGTAATTAAAGTCGGGCTTTAGTGAACGGTTCAACATTGTTTTCGCAGTCCATGATGTGTTTGCTAATATATGTTTTGACTCATGTTGTAACCTGTTTCTGGCTGGTAATTGATACAGCATTCCTTTGCTATCTTTAGGAACATAGGTGATGGTATGATTCTCCACTAATACCTTTATGGCTCACTATTAAGGGAAGCTAGTATCCTTATCCTGTTATTTTTGTTAAAGTTTCTGTTGGATAAAGCATTCTATCCTTGTCCTCAGGTCCAATTCTTAGGCACCTTTCACATTGGGGTGGGTGCCGCGCTGACGGTATAGCGCTGCTAAAAATATACACGCTGCTCCTCTCACCGCTCCAAAGATGCTGCTGAGAGAAGATTTTTTTCTCTCCTGCCAGCGCATCGCCTCAGTGTGAGGCGGGCTTTCACATTGAGAATGCTTGGCAGGAGTTTTTCAGGCGGTATAGTAGCGCTATTTTTAGCGCTGTACCCCCTTGTGAAAGGGGTCTTAGAGGCTGTGTCTTGTGATATGTATTAGCAATCCATTGTGGTTTTGTAATGTATTCTATTTATTTGAAATAATATTTTGTAATGCAGATTACCTTTTTATGCGTTGGAATAGATTTAGATTTTTTTTAAATGCCAGCGTTACAGCCGCAGCGTTTAGCCCACGTTTTTGTAATTGTTTTTGGGCGTTTTTCATTAAAAACAATCTTTATAATGTAAAAACGCCTAAAAATTTCAAACGTGTTTTTAGCCGATTTTCTTTGCGTTTTTACTGCTCCTGGAAGCACAGGCTGTTTTTTTTTTCAACTGCCCTTAAACACCTTTGACAGTTTATGTGTGCATGGACATATAGGCTAACATGGAGGAGCTTTTATGCCCCGTACACACGATCACTTTATGTGATGAAAAAGAACAAAGTTTTCTGTGAAGTAAAAAATGACGTTTTTGAAACTTCACTTTTCAAAGACGATGTTGCCTACACACCATCGTTTTTTTTACAAAAAGCGAGGTTACGTTCACCACTCTTTTCCATTGAAGCTCGCTTCATAACTAGCTTCTGGGCATGCGTGGGTTGAACATTTTCGTTTTAAACAACGTTTTTTGCTACACACGGTGACTTTTTGTGAAACATAAAACAACGTTTTGAAAAACGACACATAAAATTGAAGCATGCTTCAATTTTTTTTTGTCGTTTTTTACAAGACATAAAACGACGTTTTCCCCTACACACGGTCAATGAAATTGACGTTTTTAAAAACGTCATATTTTTTCATCACATAAAGTGATCATGTGTACGCGGCATTAGTGGCAGTTAAAAAAGGTCAACTGCCCCTAACAGCAGCTGTAAAAACGTCCTGTGTGCGTGAGCCCTTAAAGTCTGATTTCTTTATGTCAGTTTTTCATTCTTGGTATAACTGGGGCACAGTGCTAAAATAGCCTTATCAGTCCAGTTAATTTTTTGTGTTATATATTTATGACAGCATTATAAGCTCTTAAGAAAACAATAGCTACCTTTTATTATAAACATATCCACTGACCAAAATAACATCTACTGTAAACGGCACATTACTTGCAGATGGATTGTGATATATTGAAATTTGAAACACTGAATTTGAATATCCACTATAAAGGAAACCTGTGCAGAGAGACTGTCAGGCCTCGTACACACGACCGAGGAACTCGTTGGGCGAAACACATCGTTTTCCTCGTCGAGTTCCTTGTTCGGCTGTCGAGGAACTCGACGAGCCAATTTTCTCCATTCCCGTTGAGGAAAAAGCGAACATGCTTTCTTTTTGGCTCGTCGAGTTTCTCCACAGTTTCCGCGTCGAAAAATTTACACACGACCGGCAAAACACGTCTCCCAACAAGTTCTTGCTGGATTCTGCCGAGGAAACCAGTCGTGTGTACAAGGCCTCAGCTGTCTTTTCTGAGCTCCTTTGGAACATTTTAGTAACCTGATTTTCTCTGGCTCTGTTCACTGTACCTTTCATTAGGAAAGCATAGAAACTGCCATCTTTTTTGAAATGTTAGCTGCAGTAAGTAGTTCAATTGAAATGTTCCACAGGTCATCTAAATTCTTAAAATTAACACTTACTCTGCCCTCAGGTATGGCATTACTTAAATTCTGCCCACCCCAACTATATATACTCACCTTCCCTTCACTCCCCAGCTGCATAGTTATGCCATCAAAGCTAAAAGCCTTGGCAATTGGCAATTGGCTGCTCAGTTGCACAGGTACAACTAAGTTCAATTCACTCGTAATATCAACTACAATCACCCACATGATGAGAAATGTTATTTCAAAGAGCTGTGAATATTTATTTTTTCAAGTGAACATTGACTAGGGCTAGTTTAACACTACTGCAATCCATTAACATGTTACATTGTGTGTTAGCATTAGGGATCGGCCAAACACCCCCCCCGGTTCAGTTTGCACCAGAACACCACAAACAGGCAAAAAGTTGTAGCGAACATGCGAACCCTATTAAAGGGGAGTTCCAGGCATTTTTAATGTCTATTAAAAGTCAGCAGCTACAAAAAGTGTAGCAGCCGGCTTTTAATAAACATGCACTCACCTGCTCCACGGTCCAGCTACGTACCGGCCGGAGCTCAGCTCCTTTCCACCCCTCTCCCGCTGGCGTCCGCATTCGCGAGTGGCGCTGCGCTATCTGATTGGACAGGCGATCTCCTGGGACCTGTCACGTGTCCCAGGCGATCGCCTACAGGGAGGGGCCACCAAAAGGCGATATGACGCATCGCCTTAGCGGCCCCTGGGCGGAAGGAGGAAGTGGGACAGGATGTCCCACTCCTCCTGAAGCCCCCACTCCCCCCCCAAAAAATGACATGCCAAATGTAAGGGGTAAATGTAAGGGGGCAAGAAGTGGATTAAGCGGAAGTTCCACTTTTGGGTGGAACTCTGCTTTACGACCAACCCATAGCCGAATAATGGCTACAGGGCGGTTCGTTAATTCTGGGAGGGCATACATTGATGTCCTCCCAGAATCACGCACATCGGTCACCGAAGGACCTGGCGCATCACGGATCACGGTAAATGGCCACTAACAGCGGCCGTTAACCACGTGATCGCTCTGTCAAATGATGGGACAATCGCTTGTAAACAAACCGGCATCATATCATACTCTGCAATACCCAGCCATACTCTGCAATACCCAGCCAAACTGTGCAATACCCAGCCAAACTGTGCAATACCCAGCCAAACTGTGCAATACTCTGCAATACCCGGCAATACCCAGCCATACTCTGCAATAACCAGCCATACTCTGCAATACCCAGCCATACTCTGCCATACTCTGCAATACTCTGCAATACCCAGCCATACTCAGCACTACCCAGCCATACTCAGCAATACCCAGCCATACTCAGCAATACCCAGCCATACTCTGCCATACCCAGCCATAATCTGCAATACCCAGCCATTTTCGGCCATACTCGGTGATACCCAGCTATACTCTGTGATGCTCGGTGATACTCAGCCGTACCCAGCCATACTCGGCGATACCCAGTCATACCCAACCATAATCAATTGTATGGACATGTATCAATACAAAAAACGTTTTTAAAACACTTGTTAGTGATTTTAATAATACTTTCACACTGAGATGTTTTACAGGTGCTTTTGGGCTAAGAATAGCGCCTGTAAAGTGCCTGAAAAACACCTCCCCTGCAGTCCCAGTGTGAAAGCCAGAGCACTTTTACACTGGGATGCTTGCACTGGCAGGACGTTAAAAAAAGTCTTGCAAGCAGCATCTTTGGAGCAGTGAAGGAGCAGGGTATACACCGCTCCTGCCTATTGAAATGAATGGACACCACTGCCAAAGCACCTGCAAAGCTACACATTTAACCCTTTATTTGACTACTAGTGGGGATTAAATTCACCCCGCTAGCGACTGAATAGCGCCACTAAAATGACAGTAAAGCAACACTAAAATGACGGTAAAGCGTCTCTAAAACTAGCAGCGTTTTACTGTCAATGCCCGCCTCAGTGTGAAAGGGCTTAATGTAAAACAATAACATTTTTATATTCCTTTAAATATTGTGTCTGGGGGTCCCCTTAGTCTGCCTGTAAAGTGGTGCATCTGTGTAGAACATGCTGCAGCAACAATGACATTTCTAAAGCTAAGCTCTTTATGTAAACTTGCTCACGGCTGTAATGTATTGCCGGCTCCAGGCAATATAGATGACAAATCAAGCAAAAAAAAAAATCGGTGACGACCCCACAGTCCAAACGAGGCTCTCCAGGTCTGGTATGGATATTAATGGGAACTCCACGCCAAAATAAAAAATAAATTTAAAGTGGCGTGGGGTCCCTCCAAAATCCATACCAGACCATTATCTAACTGCACTGACTGCACTTTATCCACTTCAGCCCCGGAAGATTTGACTGCCCAATGACCAGACCAGGCCATTTTTTGTGATACAGCACTGCGTCGCTTTAACTGACAATTGCACGGTCCTGCGATGTTGTACCCAAACAAAATTGACGTCCTTTTTTTTCTAGAAATAGAGCATTCTTTTGGTGGTATTTGATCACCTCTGCGGTTTACATTTTTTACGCTTTTGAATTTTTTGCACTATAAGCAAAACAAGAGCGACAATTTTGAGAAAAACACAATGTGGTTGATTTACTAAAGGTAACTCCATATTGCACTACAAGTGCACATGGAAGTGCAGTAGCTGTAAATCTAAGGGGGAAATGCAAGGAAATTTAAAAAAAAAAACAGAATTTTTGCATGTAAACGATTGGATGAAAAAATCAGCAGAGCTTCCCCTCATTTCAGATCTTTCCCTCAGATCAACAGCGATTGCACTTCCAAGTGCACTTGTAGTGCAAAGTGGATTTGCCTTTAGTAAATCAACCCCAATATCTTTTACTATTGGATATAGTAAATACCCCAATTTTTTTAAAATAAAAACACAATCTTTCTTCAGTTTAGGTCGATATGTATTCTTCTACTTATTTTTGGTAAAAAAATAAAAAAACGCAATAAGCTTATATTGATTGGTTTGCACACAAGTTATAGCGTCTACAAACTATGGGAAAGATTTATGGCATGTAAATGGCGTTTTAATTATTATATATTTTTTTACTAGTAAATAATGGCAGTGATCTGTGTTTTTTTGCGGTATTGCGACATTGCGGCGGACAGGTCGTACACTTTTGACACATTTTTGGGACCATTCACATTTACAGAACGATCAGTGCTATAAATATGGACTGATTACTATGTAAATGTCACTGACAGGGAAGGGGTTAACAGGGGGCAATCAAGGGGTTAACTGTGTCCCCTATTGTGTGTTCTAACTGTGGGGAGAAAGGGACTCACTATAGGAGATATTTGTAGAAACACACAATCTGTCTTCTCTCCTCTGATAGCACAGGGATTTTTGTGTTTACACACATAAACCCCAGTGCTGCCGCTCGTGCATGTGATCCCACGTGGCCGGCGGCGATCTGGTTGCTCTCCTGGATTAAGCTGTAAATATATATGGGATTTCGCCCAGGAGAGGCATTCTGCCGCAGTGTATCTGCGTGAGCCGGTCGGGAACCAGTTGTACTTTGTAATGTATTAGATATACTACACTGATGGCACTATATATGATCCATATATACTATATGGACTACACTATATACTCTGAACTGTATTATATAGATACTACATGGACTGCACTATATACTCTGAACTGTATTAAAAATACTATACTCTGAACTGTATTAAAAAAAAATGAAAATCATTTATCATTTTCCTTCCACTTCACAATTACAGTGGAACCTCAGATTCCGAGTAACGCGGTTAACAAGCGTTTCGCAATATGAGCATTTAAAAAAAAAATCCTGACTCGATTTGCGAATGTTGTCTCGTGTTGACTCAAAATGAGCAGGATTCAAGCCTCTGTGGTGTGCAGTACCACATTTGGCCAGAGATACGGGGGCGCCAATTACACTCGGAGCCGTTCGGAGCTGTTACAAAATACTCTAAAGTATTTGGAAACACTCGGAAATACTCTGTTCCCAAGTGTTGCCTTTCTGAAGGTTTCGGAGTGCAGCTGAGCGGTCTGTGAGTATTTACGAGTCTCTCCAGCACCCCCCCACCTCTGGGCACATGCGGTATTGCATGCCATATAGAAGTCAATGTGGAACAAATTATCTTTGTTTCCATTGACTTCTATGGGGAAACTCGCTTTGATATGCGGGTGCTTTGGATTACAAGCATTCTCCTGGAAAAGTTTATGCTTGTAATCCTGGAGACAGGAATCAGACCTTGCAGTTTTGTTTTGTTTTGTTTTTTATTATGGGGATTGAACTTGGATGGGGTAAGGGTTTTTATGGGATGCCCACTTGATCAGCAAATAAATCTTCAGGGACACAAACTATATACATCCAGTATATACACACTTCTCCGCTTCTACCTCAAGCACAGACTTGCTTATAGAACTACAGCTCTCAGAACCAGCTAGCACTGACAGTTTGATCCAACACAATCTCAATCAGATCCAAGTAAATGCCCTTTGCAGTCAGGAACTGCAGGCCCCGTTTGGTAGTGTAGAAAAAAGATAGGTCTTTAGTGCTTAGCTGTCCTATATATGTGGCTACTGCTCCCAGTACCACCTCTTCAGGCACTGCCAGCCCGCCTGACTACAGCTGCCCCTTTCACTAGCCCTCCTGGATACTTCTCCACAGTCCTCCCAGAGTGACTCTGAATCCATCTCAGACTGCTTGCACCCAGTCCCTTCTGGCATACCTCTCAGTCCCTTGAATGTAACACTCACCAGCCCTCTGGCTGTCCTTATCCCTGGAGATTTGCCCAGCAGTGTTCTCCTGCTGTTCTCTCCTTGCTCCTGTACTTCCTGGCCAGGATCCCTCTGTGCATCATGATAAGGGTCCCTTTCACACCCAAGTACAGGCCTGATCCACCCAGACTGGGGGCTACTCTCAAAGGTCTCCAACAGCCTAACACTCCAGAGGCGATTCAGTTCGCATGTGTAGCGCTATACAAGTCATTCACTCACTCACTCAACACTCCATCTCTATCTTCCAAACCAAACTCCACTGCCCCAGCTGGGATGACCCTGGGTACTGCCAACCCATCTTTTGGGGATTGGTCTGGGCCCTCAGAAAATTCCAGACAGCTCCTCTTAGACTCCTCTTAGTCACCAGAGATACTGCTGCTGAGTCATCCATCCTGCCTGAGTTACTCAACCATGACCCAGAAAAAACACACAGGCTTGGCTGCCAGCCAAGCATGAATTTACCTACACTAACAAGAATCCTAATATAAGCACTCTAGCCACGCTAGGGGATGCTACACTACTTTAAAAATAAAACAATTCACAAAGAACATACAACTATGATCAATAAACAAAGTGCAACAAATATTGTGCACAAATTGCCCAAATCAGTCCACTGTGTTAAAATACTCAGATGGCCAGTCCAATGTGATGAATATACACATTAATCCATTGTGCAAAAATCTATCCACAATGCCTTTTAAATAAAGTGGATAGATTTAGGCAGAGTACAGTGTACAAGTGATGATGTATGTGTAAGCTGCCCTCTACACCCATTTTATACTCATCTTTTCAGAAACTTCCTTCTCTGTCTTAGCTGTCACTAAACTGTGTGGGATGGTTTCACAGCCTGAAGCGATCAGCGACTAGCTGAGAACTGCATCATGGGAGGAGGTCACATGCTTTCTGGATGGGCAGTGTCTCTGTTTGCAAAAAAATGTAATTAGAGAAGGGACGTAAGGCAATTCACTTCTCCTATACTCTACAGTATTAAAAAAAAAAAAAAACACAAAGATGTGTCACACCAGTGTCATGAGTGAACCATGCACTAAATCTTTTTATGTAAAAATAAAGATCATACACATACAGTATAAGTATGAATTGCAATATAATAAAATAAAATTGACCTAAAACTATTATTGTTTACCTTTCCGTTGCATATAAATGAAAGACGTATATATACGTCCCCTTTAAGAAGCCAGCATTGTGAATGTGTGTGCGCTGCCGAGCTCCGTGACTCCGACTGCGGGTCCCGCGGACTCGATGTCCATGGGCATACCCACGATCGTGTCACGGCGAGGAAGAACGGTGTAAACAAGCATTTCCCCAGTCTTCCTAGTGTACACAGCTTTCTGTAATCGCAAGCTGTAATCACTGTCATGTCACACATAGCCCATCTCCCCTACAGTTAGAACACATCCCTAGGTACACTTAACTCGTTCAGCGTCACCTAGTGGTTAACTCCTTTACTGCCAATGTCATTTTCACAGTAATCGGTGCATCTTTATAGCACTAATTGCTGCAAAAATTACAATGGACCCCAAAATGTGTCAAAAGTGTCCAATGTGTCCACCATAAATCGCAGTCATGATAAAAATCGCAGATCGCCGCTATTACTAGTTAAAAAATAATAATAATAAAAATGCCATAATTCTATTCCCCTATTTTGTAGATGCTATACCTTTTGCGCAAACCAATTAATATATGCTTGTTGCGTTTTTTTTTTTAACCAAAAATATTTAGAAGAATACGTATCAGCCTAAAATGAGGAAAAGAAAATTATATACTGGTATTTTTTGGGGATATTTATTATAGCAAAAAGGAAAAAATATATTTTTTTTTTCAAAATTGTCAATCTACGGTATTTTTGTTTATAGCGCAAAAAAAATAAAAAACACAGAGGTGATCAAATACCACCAAAAGAAAGCTCTATTTGTGGGGAAAAAAAACAATTGCACGACCGCGCAATTATCAGTTAAAGCGACGCAGTGCCGAATCGCAAAAAGTGGCCTGGTCTTTGGTCCGGGACTTAAGTGGTTAACAAATACAACTTGCTGATAAAACTCAATAGCATGCACAATTAAATAAACACTTAAATTAAATCAAGCAATCTTGTAAAATACAACTATGATGTCCCTGGCATTGACTCAATACAGCATACTAACAAATGCATATAATGTCAATTCATTCTACCTAAAACATCTGCAAGTATTTTTAAACAAATTGTGATGAGCGCCAAAGAAAGCATCCGGAATGTGTTGCAAAGTTTAATAATGCAATCATTATTCTAAGACATGCAAAAAAAGAATCATTTACTCCTAGGCAACTATAGCTCATCAGAATTTCATTGTCTGCCTCACAAAAAGTAATTGAATCTACACTGTGCAACTAGAATTGTGCCATGTGGGAACAATCTGATTTTATATTTTATTTATACTATTCACTTGAATCAAAATGTGCAACTCTTTAAATCAATAACAGAAAACAGCATGAAAACAACAGGGGGAAAAGATTTTTTAGGTTTAGCTGTAGCTTTAATTCCAAAATATCCAATAAGGATATAAAATAAAAGTTGTTTAGGAACTGGAAAAAAGAAGACCAACTAGGATTCCTGAGATGTTGTCTAATTACATTGGAAATGTCAAACATAGGGTCTAAATGAAACATACATTTATTTTTTTGTATACAATCTTAGTTGTTAAAATACTTCTGCATCTGTGAGGAACAGAGAGGAGGGGGTGGAGAGCTGCAGTTACACTATGTGAGAGCTGATTTGAGGAAAGGCACACACTCCCTCCACGCAGCAAACAGGAGCAAAGGAAGGAGACAGAGCTGTGTTCTAAATAGTGTGCTGTGCTGAGCTCCCCCCTCCTCCCGTCACAAATTTATCTCATGTGTCGGGAAAACTTCTCAGAAGTGACCCATGCTGATAACAGAGGAACAAATAACCAGAGAGAAACGACACTTAGAGCTTTGGAGAGAGATAAGTAAACACTACAGATATATGTGCTTTGTTCAGATTTCAAGAATGAGATTTACAACCACTTTAATGTTCATATCAAATATCAGGATATGGAAATATTTATTTCAGTGTATTTGTTTTAAGTATGGTTGTTGGTGCTACATGGGCTGCTGCAACTGCTGATATTTTACAATCTTTACGAGGGGGAGAAGCAACGCATGACGTCACCCACGATCGTATGCCCAAGCCGACATAGTCAGATGTGTTTGATAAGCTGTGTACCCAGCACTCAGTCGTGAGTGCCACCTATGTGAGTGTATTTTATCGATGTTTTTTAATAAACTACCTGGCTACAGAGAGCATTAGATCCTTGTCCTTTTGTCTTGCATATATCTTAGTTTGCAATATCCGCTGCAATTATCTGCTACAAGTCTGCTGTTGTGTCAGTGAGCTGCCTTATCTACTACCTGGAGACAGGAGGTTCCCTGGATTTGTTCATGCTGTATGACCTTTGAGTGGTCTAATCAATAAGGTGAAAGGCCATTCTTATTAGTTGGTGGAGGTTCTGCTCTTATCTACTTCACTCTTGGGATTTGCACATTTATTCAGTTATTGCTGGACTTTATCTGCACTTGTACACTTTATGGACTTTTTTGATCCACATTTTTTTCACTTTATTGTTTATGTTATTTGTAATTTGCGCTGCAATTGTTAGATCTTCTACAATTTTCATGCACAGCAATCTTTAGAGATTACTTAGAATGGTACGAAAAATAAAAACATCCAGTGAGGGGCAGTTCTGCAAATGGAAGCGCCTCGTTGACAGGGCCAGGACAAGGGGTGGGCAGGAGGGTCAGTTTCCCTGGGCACTAGAGTTGCCACCTTTTTTTCAAGCCAAACCCAAACAGTTTAATGGTGCTTGGCAATTTTGTTTATTTTTTTTTAAGGGGGAATATTGTGGTGTAAAGGGGAACTCTTATATAAGGGGGGTTCTGCTCACCAAAGCCCCTACTTACATCGGAGTTACCAGCATCTAGCCTTACATCAGAGTCAGTAGATCACCCTTAACATCTGTGTTCTTCTTACCTTAGTGTACTCATTCGCTCGGAGGCAGGAGAGAGAAGGGAGGGAAGAGGGAGACATCAGTCACAGTGAAAGGTGAACTCACTCACCCAAGGATGGAGGCTCAGGGATCAGCACCTTTCAACCACAATGTATCTGCCAGCTGCTGGGCTTTAAATTTCTCACCCACACGTCCCTTTCCTGAGGCACACCCCATACGAACTCCTATGTTGAGGTGCCACATTCTGGTCAGAATAATATGTCCGGGTTTCAGGTGGTCTGAAACCTGGACACATGATTCAAAACCCGGACTGTCTGGGTAAATCCTGGACAGGTGGCAACCTTGCTAGGCACTGTGGTATCATATGGGGTGGGGGACAGAACAAGGAGATTGGGGGAAGGGATTTGTGTTGGGAGGGGGAATTTGGGGGGGTAGTAGGGGGTGAGTATTGTTCTAGATGGGGAAATTTGGGGGGGGGTGAGTGCTAAGAGTGGTGATTTAGGGGAATTTGTGCTGGGATGGGGGATGAGGGAAAGAACATTCATGCTAGAAGGGGGGATCTGGGGGGGTGGGGGCAGAAGATGTGCACTAGAAGGCGAAATTGTAGGGGTAGAGGATTTGTACTAGGAGGAGTGTTTTTTTTTGGGGGGGGGGGCATTTGGGGGACAGGGGGTGCAAAGATTTCAGCAGGGGGGCAGATTTGTACTGGGAGGAGTTTATGCTTGGGGGGCAAGCTTGGAGATTAGTGTTCAGTTTCTTTGTGGAGGGGTGCACAATTTGGTCCCTGGGCGGAAGTGGAACAGGAAGTCCCACTCCTACAGAAGCCCTCACTCCCGCCCAAAAAAAAATGACATGCCAAATGTGGCATTTAAGGTGGCGAGGAGTGATTTAAGTGGAAGTTCCACTTTTGTGTGGAACTCCGTTTTAACAACACTTATTTTTAACATTAGAATTATGGGCACACCTGTCTTGCAAAGGTACAATGTGATTGGGCCCTTAATATCAATAGTAGTAACAGTACCTTCTATTTATATAATTAGGCAATATAGCATGTTAATGTAACTAAAACTAACCATACATTAATCAAAATTTGGCCGGTTCAGCAATGGTAAACGTTGAAAGGTAAGTGTATTGTAATTTGGGTGTGATTGTAGAAAATTGAATTACATTGAGGAGTTGAGTCAAGCATATCACTGTGGGATGGCTTTGCTGCTCCTATTATTGTGGTGGATATTTGTGTACGAATTGCATGTTTTGGATTGTTGCACACATTTCTTAATGGGTGGATATTTGACATTTGACATTGGCACTTAAATGTGTTTATATATTGTGACAGGAAGTCAGGTAAATCTATGTGTGTGTTGTACAGACGGGAGATACATTTCTGCCTTGTTTAGACAATTCACCAATTACTATTAGGCGTCGGCTACAGAAATAGCCAGAAGGGTTTAGGGCGCTGGAAAACTTCAGCTGTTCAGAATGAGGTAATTAAGGCCTCTATAAATCATCCAAAAGGATGACTACTGATTGCTGCATTCTGAGGATTTTTGAGTGAAGGAGAGCAGTGACTTCTGAAGAGGTGAGGTGCTTGTTGATATTTCTGTGTGATAAATATCAAAGAGACTTTTTGTGTTCTGCTGTATGACCAGCAGTAGGCTGTGCCAGACTCCATAGGTAGGTTCCTGTGTTTTGAAGGTAGACGCCCCAAGTGGCAAGGGTTTATTTTATGTTTTGTTTTGACTATGCTGTTTTGATGCTTGCACTTGTATCCAGCAATATGGAAAAATAAACCATATCCTTTATTTTCAACCATCCTCAACTGCCTTTCTGTACAGTTCAGCGTGTAGTGAACCCATCCAGGGGGTCACACACCCGCTACCGAGCTAATTCCTCACACACGGTGGAGTGCCGCGGGCAGTTAAAGTAAACCCAAAAATGGAGGAGATTCTGAAAAAGCTGGCTATAGCAAATGCAAATCAACAGCAGACCAATGCAAGTTTGCAGCGGAGCCTTGCAGCTCAACAACAGGCTCACCAAGAGAGCATTGCAGCTCAACAACAGGTTCACCAAGAGAGTAGACATGTGCACAGATTTTTTTTTGTTTTTTTTTGGTTCTGTTTCGTATGGTTCGTTTCCGTTCGTTTTTCGTAAGACGCCCGTTTTCCTGTTCGTTCCTGTTCGTTTTTCGTACGACGCGATTTTTTCGTATTCCGAACGTTTTGTATTTTCGTTACCGTTTTATTTCCGTACATGCGGGATGGTTCGTTATTCTGTTTAATTCATGTTCGTTACTTGTTAGACAATAATTTTCGTGAATTTTCGTCAATGATTTGCATTCTGTATTTTGAATTCCTTTTTCTGTTCGTATTTTCATATGACATCTATAACAAAAGATTTGCATTCTGTATTTTGTTTGAATCCTTTTTCTGTTCGTATTTTCAGTCGTATGTTCATTGTTCATATGACATCTATAACAAAAGATTTGCATTCTGTATTTTGAATTCCTTTTTTCTGTTCGTATTTTGGATTCAAAATACAGAATGCAAATCTTTTGTTATAGATGTCATTTTCGTTTTTTGAATGGGCAGTGAGTGTAGTTAGTGAAGCAGCTTCTCTTTTGTGCTGAGTACACTAGTACAGTGAGTAGTACAGTAAAGCCAAATAAACTTTTCTGTGTCTGGTGTCTCTGGTCCAAGCCTGCAATGCTCTTTTGGTGAACCTGTTGTTGAGCTGCAATGCTCTCTTGTAGATATGTGCATTCCCATTAGTACGAATGTTATTTTTGTACGAAAATGTTAATTTTCGTACCCGCGGGATAATGTGTACATACGAAAAAATTAAAGCACCAAAATACAAAAACGATGGGATTACAAATGAGCCGCATAACGAACAACCGCAAATACGAACAAACGCCCCGACGAAAATACGATAAAACGAAAATGGCAAAAGAACGAAAATGACATCTATAAAAAATGATTTGCATTCTGTATTTTGAATTCCTTTTTTCTGTTCGTATTTTGCATTCAAAATACAGAATGCAAATCTTTTGTTATAGATGTCATATGAACATACGACTGAAAATACCAAAAGAAAAAGGATTTAAGATACAGAATGCAAATCTTTTGTTATAGATGTCATTTTGTTTTTTTTGAATGGGCAGTGAGTGAGTGTACTTAGTGAAGCAGCTTCTCTTTTGTGCTGAGTACACTAGTACAGTGAGTAGTACAGTAAAGCCAAATAAACTTTTTTGTGGATTTTCATCTGAAGGGAGATCAGTTGGCCAGAGTTTTGAACCCAAAAATAGTTTTCTGATGGAGTTTAAAAACAAACAAATTTTTACCAATGGCGTCATGTGGCAGTTGGGGAACTAAACCCACTTGGTGACACAAGTTACCGAGGGAGGTTTCAAAAGAAACTGTAGTCATCGGATATTCTCATGTACACAAATTATAGCCGTTTTCCTAGGATGTAAGGTTTTTCTCACCACTAGATCACTTTTCACTAAGGTAAGTGGTTCTTCTGAGCTTGAAACCGCTACTCCAGAATCCTCTAACTGTGAGGATTCTCCTGAGTTTCCGTTCTCAGTCTTAGCAGGGGAAACACCAGTCCCTAGGGAGGAGCCTGTTACCTCAGAAGAGGAATAGCGGCCGATAGGGTTTGATGACCTCGGGGTGCACAGAGAAAATGTTATCACTGAGCAATTGAGGGACCCCACATTGCTGAGAGCCCAGGAGAATGTAGTGAAGATAGATGGGGAGTTAGTTAACCCTGATGAGAGGGTTGCCCTCCCTCACTTCATTATTGAAAGGGACCTGTTATATCGAGTCTCACAGAGGTTAGAGGAGACCATTGAGCAACTGGTAGTGCCTAAACCATACCGCAAGATGGTTTTGGAACTTGCCCATGGGCACATTCTTGGGGGACATTTGGGAGCAGAAAAAACCCGGGAGAGAATCACCCAGAGGTTTTATTGTCCTGGGATCACTAAGGTAGTGGAATTGTACTGCTCTTCCTGTCCAGTGTGTCAGATTACTGCACCCATGCCACATTTCCGCAGTCCGTTAGTACCCCTGCCCATTATCGAGGTCCCGTTTGAGAGGATCACCATGGACTTGGTTGGCCCCTTACTGAAATCCACTAGAGGGCACCAGCACATCTTGGTAATAATGGACTATGCCACCCGTTACCCAGAAGCGATTCCTCTCCGAAACACCTCTGCTAAAACCATTGCCAAAGAGTCATTTCAGGTTTTCAGTCGTGTGGGTCTTCCTAAGGAAGTCCTAACTGATCAGGGCACCCCGTTTATGTCTAGGGTGACCAGAGAACTTTGTAAACTCCTGAAAGTGACCCAATTACGTACATCAGTATATCACCCTCAAACAGACGGGTTAGTGGAAAGATTTAATAAAACTTTAAAACAAATGTTGAGGAAGATGGTGAATGAAGACGGAAAGAACTGGGATTATCTTTTCCCTTATCTGATGTTTGCTATAAGAGAGGTTCCCCAATTGTCCACAGGGTTCTCTCTGTTTGAACTACTGTATGGGAGGCACCCCTGGGGCCTGCTGGACATTGCCAGGGTAACGTGGAAAAGTGAGAGTTCCCCTCATCGAAGTGTGATTGAACATGTGGCACAAATGCAGAATAGAATTGCCAAAGTGATGACGATTGTGAAGGCACATTTAGCCCAACAGAGGATTTACAATCGTTGGGCCCAGGTCCGTTCCTTTGCACCTGGTGATAGGATGTTGGTGTTGGTCCCCACGGTCGAAAGAAAATTCCTAGCCAAATGGCAGGGTCCTTATGAAGTGTTGGAGAAAATGGGGGTGGTGAATTATAAAATTAGCCAACCGGGAAGACGAAAAACCTGAGCAGATATATCACGTGAACTTGTTGAAACCATGGAAGGATAGAGAGTCCTTGGTCACTGAGACTACCCGATTTTCTGCTCCATTTAACCTGGCTGTCCCTGAAGTTGGGATAGTGGAGACTCTGTCCAAAACTCAGCGACAGGAGGCTAAAGAATTTTTACTCCGTAATAGGGAGAAGTTTTCAGATTTGCCAGGTTGGGTCTCCGGGGTTGAACATGACATTATCACCACACCAGGGGAGAAGGTCAAGTTGAAGCCTTATAGAATTCCAGAAGCCCAGCGAGAGGCAATTTGCCAGGAAATAAAAAAAAATGCTTGAGCTGGGGGTGATAGAAGAGTCAAATAGAGATTGGTCCAGTCCCATTGTCTTAGTGCCCAAACCAGATGGAAGTTGGCGGTTTTGTAATGACTTTCGCTGCCTGAATAAAATCACTAAGTTTGACACCTATCCTATGCCCTGCAAAGATGAACTGATTGATCACCTAGGCACGGCCCGGTACATGACGACGTTAGACCTGACCAAGGGTTATTGGCAAATTCCTCTCTCTGAGTCAGCCAGGGAAAAAACTGCATTTGTAACTCCAGACGGATCTTTCCAATATCAGAGGATGCCTTTTGGGTTACAGAATGCTCCCGCCACCTTTCAACGCACCATGGATAAGACCCTTCGGCCTCATCGAGCCTATGGTGCTGCAAACCTCGATGACGTTGTCATCCACCGTGAGGATTGGGAATCACACTTGCCAAAAGTTCAGGCTGTGTTGGATTCCATCTGGAAAGTCGGGTTTACAGCCAATCCAAAAAAATGTACCCTTGGGCTAGAAGAGGCGAAGTATCTAGGGTATACAATTGGGAGAGGTCTAATCAAGCCCCAAATAAACAAAGTTGAGGCTATTCAAGATTGGCCACGTCCCACTAACAAGAAACAGGTTTGTGCATTTTTGGGAATCGCAGGATATTATCGACGCTTTATTCCCCATTTTTCCTCACAGGTTGCTCCCCTGACCAATTTAACCAAAGGGAAGGAGTCTGTCATGACCAAATGGACTCCCGAAGCAGAAACAGCTTTTCAGGCTTTAAAACAGGCCTTATGTAGTCAGCCAGTTTTAAATTCGCCTGATTTTTTATGGGACTTTGTGGTTCAGGCAGATGCGTCAAATGTGGGGTTAGGAGCTGTACTGTCCCAGGTTATCAACGGGGAGGAACACCCTGTTATGTACCTTAGCCGAAAGTTGAAGGCCCATGCGGAGAATTATGCCAAAATTCCGAAAGAGTGTTTGGCGATGAAATGGGCTTTGGATTCTCTCTGGTACTACCTCATGGGTAGACAGTTTGAACTGGTGACGGATCATGCCCCATTGAAGTGGATGGCACAGAACAAGGAGACCAATAGGAGAATAAATAGTTGGTTCCTGGCCCTTCAGGAATTTAGTTTTGTCATAACGCATCCCCCCGGTGTTAAAATGGGGAATGCAGATGGTTTGTCCCGAGTGCATGCGTGCCTGGCAACCTGTGTCCCAACCCGAGGGTTGAAACAAGAGGGGGGGTATGTGACAGGAAGTCAGGTAAATCTGTGTGTGTTGTCATAGACGGGAGATACATTTCTGCCATGTTTAGACAATTCACCAATTACTATTAGGCATCAGCTACAGAAATTGCCAGAAAGGTTTAGGGCATTGGAAAACTTCAGCTGTTCAGAATGAGGTAATTATTCCTCTATAAATCATGCAAAAGGATGACTACTGATTGCCGCATCCTGAGGCTTTTTGAGTGAAGGAGAGTAGTGACTTCTGAAGAGGTGAGGTGCTTGTTGATTTCTGTGTGATAAATATCAAAGAGACTTTTTGTGTTCTGCTGTATGACCAGCAGTGTCTGCCCAGCAGTAGGCTGTGCCAGACTCCATAGGTAGGTTCCTGTGTTGTGAAGGTAGACGCCCCAAGTGGCAAGGGTTTATTTTATGTTTTGTTTTGACTATGCTGTTTTGATGCTTGCACTTGTATCCAGCAATGTGGAAAAATAAACCATATCCTTTATTTTCAACCATCCTCAAATGCTTTTCTGTACAGTTCAGCGTGTAGTGAACCCATCCAGGGGGTCACACACACCCGCTACCGAGCTAATTCCTCACAATATATATTTTTATGTAGTAGGTTTTATGCATTTCTATATCATTCTTTACACATAAGAAGATATATTTTCAATGTTGGATGTTTTCATGACAAGAAAAATTCTATTTTTTAAATTGGTCATTAAAAACGATAATTTGTAGGCTCCAGAGCATTTAGAACCTGCTCTATTTTTTCTCGTAGTTTTTCACGTCGTCGTTTTTCTAATCATGAAAAAGGTTGTACATAGGCTTTAACGACGGGGAAAAAACATGCATGCTTAGAAGCAAGTTATGAAAAAGGATATTTGGATAATCAGCCAAAAGAGTTGCGCCATTCGAATGGAACTTCCCGTTCTGATCTTGTCTGTTTGTCCATTTTTCGGACAAACCCAATCAGACCTTCCATAGCCCTGTATGAAGTGGCGGTTGTCATAGTCAGATGGAAATGTATAGGCAGGCCCATTCTATATAAAGGACAAGGGAGATTCAGCGCTAAAAAAATGAGTGTGCCCCAGATGGATGTCTGGGGATTGTAGAATACAAAGTGCTGTATAAAGTGCTAAATACATGTATTTTGAAGGAAAATATCATAGAAGTGGCTACAAGGCATTCAAGATAATATGGCAAAGTGCTATGTGCAGTCCTATATGCATAAATATTCAAGGAAAAATCCTAAAAATTAAAGAAGCATTCAAAGTGATATAACAACATAGAAACAAGTATGCTGACCTGTGGCGGACAGAAAAACTCACATAGAATGACCTATATGAAAAAAAACTTTTAAATTCAGAACAATTGAGTGACAACATAAGAGTCACTGAAATATATAAAAGTTCAAAATTTTATGTTCAATCCCTTAAACATGATCGCATGATATTGGAATCCATGAAATGTAATAATGAAGCTGAATCATGCAGAGTGATATTCATACACAACACCCGGGAATGTGCCTCCAACACCAGGGGAAGGGAATGTGTACCCTAAGCTGTGGACACACATGCCAGCAGCGGTGGGTCAAACAGGCATGGACGACAGTCAGGAAACGAATCTCTCACCAGAACTCCCACAAATGGACTGGCATACAC
Organism: Rana kukunoris; assembly: GCA_029574335.1. Classification (NCBI taxonomy): domain Eukaryota; kingdom Metazoa; phylum Chordata; class Amphibia; order Anura; family Ranidae; genus Rana; species Rana kukunoris. The sequence continues at coordinate 271,088,239 of CM056053.1, forward strand.
CTGCATCCAACAAGCCGGGGGTGACACAAAAGCCTGGACTTCAATGGCGATATTCCTGTGATATATGGTACTCCATACATCCGGGAAGCAGGATGGAGCATAAGAAAAAAAGAAAGGTCTCCACATAGTGCAGATAAATCCAACATTTAAAAATGTATTGAAATAAAGAAAATTATAAAAAAGTACAGACATCGCATCAGATCTATACAAATAGTGATCACAAAGCAATAAAAAATAGGCACGATGTGTAGAGCTGAGAAGGCTATGTACCCAACAGCTGGTCCCCTCCAACTACCACCCACCACTTTCACTGTGCGTGCAGATACACCAACCGCACGCCAAGATACTCAAAGTGGCTTTAGAGTTTTGAGCACCTCCCTACATCAGAGGACAGATATCACCGCTGGAGAATCAGAGGACATGGATCACTGTTGGAGAATCAGAGAACAGGGATCACGGCTGGAGAATCAGAGGATATGGATCACTGCTGGAGACTCAGAGGACAGGGATCATCGCTGGAGAATCAGAGGACAGGGATCACCGCTGGAGAATCAGAGGACAGGGATCACCGCTGGAGAATCAAAGGACAGGGATCACCGCTGGAGAATCAAAGGACAGGGATCACTGCTGGAGAATCAGAGGACACGACAGGGATCATCGCTGGAGAATCAAAGGACGGGGATCACCCCTGGCAGGTCACTTGGCCACACAGGGCTGAAATCTCATTCCTTTACACACAGTCTGTCAGCATTCATAGGGTGTATCTGACTTTTATGTTGCTGTTCTGACCAGTGAAATTCTCTGTTTGGAACGGCAGTGTAGTTGCAGTAGGCAGATACACCCTGTGCAGATCGTGGCTGACTGGCTGTGTTGTACCGTATTTATCAGTGTATAACACGCACAGGCATATAACACGCACCCTAACTTTAAGGGGGAAGTTTCAGGAAAAAAACTTTCCAGAGCCCCCTGCGTATAACACGCAGTTACAGTTTCCCTTCTATCTTCAGGGTAAAAAAGTGAGTGTTATACGCCAATAAATACAGTAATTAAGGGTAAGCTGACAAGCTGAGCTCCTCTCTCCATACTGAACATTCCAGCATGTAACCTAGGGAATTGTTGGCGTGGTGATTGCAACCCCTTGGTTCTTTCTCTTTTTGCTGGAAATATTTCGTTTTTCACAAAACTACCTGAAAAAAAAAAAAAAATACAGCAGTGCAAACAAATTCTTTTAATCTGGTTTTCTAAGGGAGCTCAGACTGCATATAGATTTGTTTGAAATAAAAAAAATCATGTTGTTCCCTGTTAAAATACACACACACACACACATATATATATATATTTATGCACACACACACACACAGAAAATATATATGTGTGTGTGTGTGTGTATATATATTATTATTATTATTATTATACAGGATTTATATAGCTCCAACAGTTTGTGCAGCGCTTTACATCAGGGAAGATAGTACAGTTACAATACAATTCAATACTGGAGGGATCAGACCCTGCTTGTTAGAGCATACAGTCTAGAAGGAGGGTTAAGTGGAACAAAGGGTAGTAGCTGTGAGGGGTTGATCAGATGTACAAAATTAAAATACAGTTGTTAGGTGTGGGTAGGATAGGCTTTTCTGAAGAGGAGGGTTTTCAGGGATCCTCTAAAAGCCAATAGAGAAGGAGATAGACAGACAGATTGGAGTAAGGAGTTCCATAGACTTAGAGAGGCTCTGGAAAAGTCCTAGAGACAAGCATGGGAGGAGGTGATGAGAGAGCTAGAGAGCAGGAGGTCTTCAGAAGAATGAAGAGAATGATTAGGTTGCTATTTAGAGACTAGGTCAGTGATGTAGCTGGGGGCAGAGCTGTGGATGGCTTTGTAGGTAGTTGTTAGTATTTTGAATTTAATTTGTTGGGCGAGCGGAAGCCAGTGGAGGGATTGACAGAGAGGAGTAGCAGAGACAGAGCGGTTGGTAGTGTAGATGAGTCTGGCAGCAGCATTCATAATGGACTGAAGGGGGGTTAGAGTATGCCAAGGTAAGCCAATGAGGGAGTTTCAGTAATTGAGGCGAGAGATGACCAGGGAGTGAATTAGGAGTTTTGTTGTATCATTGGTTAGAAAGGGGCGTATTTTGGAGATGTTGTGGAGGTTAAGGAGGCAAGATTTGGACAGTGATTGGATGTAGGGCTTGAAGGAGAGTTCAGAGTCCAGGACTACTCATAGGACCTTGGCATGTGGGGATGGGCTTATGGGTGTGCCATCAATTTTGACAGAGATCAGGGGAAGAGGCACGTGGGGGAGGAAAAATGATATGTTCGGTTTTGGATAGATTGAGTTTGAGGAAGTGGTGTGACATCCAAACTGATATATCTAATAGTAAATTAGTGATACGTGAGGAGAATGAAGGAGCGAGTTGAGGGGCAGAGAAATAGATTTGAGTGTAGTCAGCGTAGAGATGGTATTGGAAGCCGTGGGAGGCTATAAGCTGACCCAGGGAGGAGGTGTAGATTGAAAATAGGAGGGGTCCAAGAACAGAACCTTGAGTGACCACAACAGAGAAAGGAAGAGGAGAAGAGGATGTAGAATTGTAGGTAACGCTAAAGGTGCGGTTGGATAAGTAGGTAGAGAACCAGCAAAGAGTACAGTCACGGAGACCAAAGGTGTGTAGTTTTTTGAGGAGGAGTGGGTGGTCAATAAAGATGGCCTGGCGGTTCGCCTGGCGGTTCGCCTGGCGGTCGGTTCGTGGCGAACTTTGCTTGTTCGCGGTTCGCCGAACAGGCGGACATCTGGCGATATTCTAGCCCGTTTGTGTCCTCATACACCACAGACTTGTGTCCATTTACATCAGGCTACCTCTAATCTGTCACATTTAGGTCTGGAAAAATAGAAAAGGATGTTCTTTTCATTTATTTATTTTTTGACCTGAATGCCCACAAGTCAATTCATATGTGGACTCCTGTAGATTTACATGGAGCTTAAGTTTCAATCGGGTCCACATAAGTGGCGGCTGGTGCTCACATTTTTTTTGTGTGGGAAGGGGGGGGGGTGGGGGGTGGGGACAAACAAACTGAAAAATTCAGAAAAAAAAACATCAAATGCAGCCACTGTGCCATCAAACACAGCTACTGTGCCCATCAATTGCAGCCACTGTGCCATCATACGCAGCTACTGTACCCACTGGTCCACAGGATAAACTGAAAGGCGGACTTGATTGCAAGGATGATCTCAGGCTTGTTCGCAAGCCCCACGTGCAGAGCCCCCCAGGAAGTTGACACAATGCTGCGATAATCACAGGCAGGGAGACATTTCCCAATCTCTGCAGCCGCACATTGGGACAATGTCTCACTGCCTGTGATTAGTGCAGAGCCGTGTCAACTTCCTGGCGGGGCTCTGCACATGTGGCTTGCGAACACACCTGAGCTCATCCTTAGCTGATTGCAAAGCTTAGGTGAAAAATTCTCAAAGGGCAGTGGTTTGGGGGGTGGTAACAATGCAGCTTGGCTGTGTGTTTTTACTGTCCCTTCCCCCAACACACGTGTAAAGTAGCATCTTATTGTGTGCTCATGGTCAGTATTATGATGATCAGAACACAGCAGGTGCTCTATGGCTCTGTCATGTGCAACATGCTGTTGGGTGCTGACTTTGTTATGGCTGTGCTGTGTTGTAGTCTGTAACACTCAGTACAGCCATACATTAGGAAAGTCGGCACCTAACAGCATGTTTCACATTATAGAGCACCTGCTGTGTTCTGATCATCATAATACTGACCATGAGCACACAATGGGGAGTCAGAGGACTGAGCCTCAGCCTGTGTGATGTGTCAGTGTGATGTGTGTACAGGGGGATTGCTTGCCTGTGGACCAGCGTCGGGATTACTCTTTCATTCAGCCTCTCTCTCAGGCTTCAGCACAGCATTGAGGGAAGGGAGACGCATTACAAGTGTGTCCATACGCCGAGGAAAGCATACAGTGAGACAAGGTACACAGATGCAGAGATTGTATGCCTCCACCCGAAAATTGAGAAAAAGTCCCTCTTTTTCTCTCACCTCCTGGGCCCCTCTATTAACATGATGGGGCCCAGGAAGGTACTATATACCTTGCCAATCAAGTAGGTGGAGGTTAATCAAGTTATTTAGCTAATTCATTTTTTTTAGCTTGAAATATGCTCGGGCCCCCTGCTGGCCGGGGCCCAGTACAACAGGGCTGATTGTACTGCCCTATCAGCGGCCCTGAGTATAGGTGTACTATTATTTGGTATGCAGTATATAGGGGGTGTAATACACTTATAATATACTTTCTAACATAGAAAGCATATTATAGAGGATTTGTATTGTGCACTGTGCAGTATTGTGACTGGTGTATTTGGGTCCTGCAGAATTTATTTTTCTGTTTTGCTGCTTTATGTCTTGCTACACACAGTGACAAACAATACTGGAAAACAAGTTTTTTAACTGGTGTGATACATTCTGCTTTTTGTCAGGGACAGACTGTAGTGACACAAATCGTTAGCTAACAGGTCCACAAAAGTCCTTTTAAGGACTGGTATATGTGTACTATTGTTTGGTGTGCAGTATATAGGGGTGTAATACACTTCTAATATACTTTCTAATATAGAAAGCATATTATAGTGGATTTGTATTGTGCAGCATTGTGACTGGGTACTGCAGAATTTTCTTTTCTGTTTTGCTGGATTACCTCTGCTACACACAGTGACAAAATTTACTGAAAAAAAGTTTTATAACTGGTGCGATAAACCAGTGGCCCCCCAAAACGACAGATTGAAGCAGGGTGTTATATACCTTCTTCCACATATACTGCGCTTTCTCTAGAGACTTTTGTCACAGGGTCATTTAAAAAATGACAGGCAAAGGAAGAGGCAGGCCCTTCCGCAGGGGTGGTAGGGGTAGGGCAGGAGCACCAGGCCGGAGCCAAAGTGGGAAGTGGCACAAGGTGCGTTCGATTACGTCAAAGGACACACCAGACTTGGTTGAGTTACTCACCACCAACACCACCACCATATACCCTCCACTTGAGTCACAGGAATTATTTTCCGATCCATCAGCCATTCTTGGTATTGGATCAGGAAGAGGAGGTAGCAACAGCCGTCACTCAGCAGTCTGACGACAATACCCAGATCAGCCCAAGGAGGTTGGTCCCCACTGTTGCTGCCTACTCCGAGATCTCTAATGTTAGTGGTGGGGAAGGTGAGGTTGATTAAGGATGTGTCTACATACTTCACGTGGGTGCCCACAAGAGAGGAAGAGGATGGAAGTTCAATAGGGGGGAGATGGACCAGCAGATAGGGAGGAGAAGCAGGCCAAACTTACATTGCACAGGAGGGACAAACCAGACTTCTAATGTATCAGGAGTGAGCCATCAACCATGTACGGTTACATCTGGTGCTCCCAGGACGCCGGCCCATGGCTCTGCAGTGTGGGCTTTAAAAAATGGCTTTCTTCTTTCCAGATTTGTGCAGTATAAGACTGATTGTTGTCCTATAGACAGAGTCTCCCACCTCAGCTGTAGATCTCTGCAGTTCATCTAGAGTGATCATGGGCCTCTTGGCTGCATCTCTGATCAGTCTTCTCCTTGTATGAGCTGAAAGTTTAGAGGGACGGCCAGGTCTTCGTAGATTTGCAGTGGTCTAATGCTCCTTCCATTTCAATATTATCGCTTGCACAGTGCTCCTTGGGATGTTTAAAGCTTGGGAAATCTTTTTGTATCAAAATCTGGCTTTAAACTTCTCCACAACAGTATCTCAGACCTGACTGGTGTGTTCCTTGTTCTTCATGATGCTCTCTGCGCTTTAAACAGACCTCTGAGACTATCACAGTGCAGGTGCATTTATACAGAGACTTGATTACACACAGGTGGATCCTATTTATCATCATTAGTCATTTAGGTCAACATTGGATCATTCAGAGATCCTCACTGAACTTCTGGAGAGAGTTTGCTGCACTGAAAGTAAAGGGGCTGAATAATTTTGCACGCCCAATTTTTCAATTTTTTATTTGTTAAAAAAGTTTTAAACATCCAATACATTTCGTTCCACTTCAGGATTGTGTCCCACTTGTTGATTCTTCACAAACAATTACAGTTTTATATCTTTATGTTTGAATCCTGAAATGTGGCAAAAGGTTGCAAAGTTCAAGGGGGCCGAGTAGTTTCTCAAGGCACTGTATATGGCCATGTTCAGCGGCAAGTGAATGTATCTCTGGCACACAGTGTCGGTGCCAAGATGCATCTTACCACAGACACGTGGTCTAATAAACCGGGGCAGGGAAGGTATATAACTTTTACTGCCCACTGGGTGAACCTTCTGATGGCCGTCAAGCATGTACCCCGCGGCACCGCGGCCAGGGCAACATCAGTGACATTGTAACTTATGCCTTCTTTCTGGAGCGTACATTGCGTTGTGTCATTGATCAAGCCGTCGAGGAGCAGGAGCAGGAAGATGAGGAAGTCGCAATGCTGGATGAATTCCCAGGGGGGGCTACTTCACCTGAGACAAGTCAACAACGGGAGTCTGAAGAGGAGTCAGAGGAGGATGTTGCCGGGACGGATGAGGAGGAGCAAGAAGAGCATGCTTTAAACCTTTCTGGGATCCCTGGTGTTGTCCGTGGATGGGGGGAGAAGAAAGAGGATGATTTTATTCTGGATGATGAGCAGGAGTCAGGCCACTACATTACTTCCAGTTTAGTGCAAATGGGTGCCTTCATGCTCCAGTGTTTTAAGAGGGACCCCCCGTATAAAAAGCATAAAAAGCATAAAGGGCAAGGACCAGTACTGGGTGGCAACGTACTTAGACCCCCGGTACAAATAAAAAATGGCGGAAAGGTTACCACCATCACAGAGGGCTATCAGAATGCAGCACTTCCAGGCTTTGCTTCGAGAAATGCTGCATTCTGATTTTGCGTGCGCTGGCAGAGGAATTTCCACTCACAGAGAAACAGTTGCGGGTACCAATCCAACAGCGCCTGCAAGAAGAGGGATTTGAAGTTTAAAGATGTATTGGTCACTAATGATATGAGATCATTCTTTCAGCCGACCTATCGACAGCTGTCCTCCGGATCCAGCATCAAGGAACGCCTAGACCGACAGGTGTCCGACTACATCGGGTTAACGGCTGATGTGGATGCACTGAGAAGTGATGAACCCCTGGACTACTGGGTGGGCAGGCTTGACCTCTGGCCAGAGCTTGCACAATTTGGAATGGAACTGTTGGCTTGCCCCTGTCCTGTCCGAAAGGACTTTCAGCGCAGCAGGGGGGGTCGTGACCGATAAGCGCACTCGCCTAGCTCACGACAGTGTTGACTACCTCACATTTCTAAAATGAATGAGGCATGGATCTCGGAGGATGTCAACACATGTAACCAGTAGACTATGTTTGATTCAAATTCCTCATGATAGGCCACAAATATTAGCCACCACCCATAACAATTCATGGTCCCTGTCTTAGGTCTTAGGCCTAATTTTTGGGGCCTGCACTTATTTATCCTGTGAATGCCTAATGTACCTCCAGCCACAGAATACAAAGTGGTTTGCTGTCAGGTGAATGCCTGTGGGCTAATTCTTGGGGCCAATAATGGGCAGCACTTACTTCTGTATCCGGTGAAAGCCTAATGTACCACCAGCCACAGAATACAAAGTTGTTTGCTGTCAGGTGAACGCCTGTGGGCTAATTTTTGGGGCCTGTACTGGTCGACACTTACTTCTGTAGCCGCTAAATAGCTTAATGTACCTCCAGCTACAGAAAACAAAGTTGTTTGCTGTCAGGTGAACACCTGTCGGCTAATTTTTGGGGCCTGTAATGGCCGACACTTATATCTGTATCACGTTTTTCGCTTAATACTTCTGGTAGGTCAGTGTCCATGTTGTGGGACTATTTGTGCACAGCTAGTAAGTATTTTGTGGCTGCAAATATGACCTGCAGGTTTTTAATGTTCGCCTGCCATTAAAGTCAATAGGGCCCGCCGCAAACTTGCTGTTCGCAAACATTTTTAGAAAGTTTGCGGTTAGCGTTCGCGAACCGCCCCATCAGATGTTCGTCCATCACTAGTGGTCAACTGTATCAAAGGCAGCAGAGAGGTCCAGGAGTAGGAGTACAGAATATTGTCCCTTCGTTTTGGCTGTTAGTATATCGTTTGTTCGTTTTTAGAGAGCAGTTTCTGTGGAATCTTGAGGACGAAATCCAGACTGAAGGGGATCGAGGAGGTTATTATCGGCAAAGTGGATGCTCAGTCGATTGTAGACTAGACATTCAAGGAGTTTAAATAAAAAGGGGAGCAAGGAGATAGGGCGTAGGTTGTCAAGATTGGATGGGTCCAGTGTGGGCTTTTTAAGTATGGGGCTAACAAGTGCATGTTTCAAAGAGTTAGGGAAGATGCCAGAAGAGAGGGAGAGATTGAAAATGTGGGTTAGAGAGTGTAGAATAGAGCCAGAGGGTGAACGTAGCATTTTGCGAGGGAACAGGATCCAGAGGGCAGGTGGTAAGATGGACATTAGCAAGTAATTTAGCAACCTTGTCTATAGTGGTGAGGTTGAAATATGGAAGTAATGATTGTAACTGTGGGCATGAGGTGTATAGCATGGAGGGTACCTGAACAGTAGAGATCTCCTCACAAATTGTATCAATCTTCTGTTTGAAGTGATTAACGATCTCCTGGGCAGTGAGTGAGTTAGTGTGTGGAGGCAGTGGGGGACAGAGTAGAGAGTTGAAGGTAGAGAAGAGTTGACGGATGATACATTTTTAATGAGGGTGATGAAATAGGTCTGCTTGGCAGTGAGGAGGCTGGAATTGTATTTTTGGAGGGGAGATTTATATTGATCGAAATCTTTATTGGACTTCATCTTACGCCACAGGCGCTGAAGAGCACGGCTGTGTTTTTTTAGACTTCTAGTATCATCTGTTTGCCAGGGTTGAAGGGGAAGGGGCCTTATTCTGTGTGTAGTGAGGGGGGCCAGTCTGTCCAGTGATGCTAGAAGTGAAGTGTTGTAGACAGAAGTGGCTAGGTGGGTGCAGGGGTGCGATTTTGTCATAGAGGTGGTCAGTCGCAGAGTATAGAAGAGAAGGGTTGACATGGCAAAGGTTTCTACGAGTAACTGATAGACGTTTGGGGGGGAGAGGAGGCAGAGGAGAGGGAGAGAGTGAAGTTAATAAGGTAGTGATCAGAGAGAGGGTAAGGATGGTTGGAGAGGTTGAATCGAGTGCATAGGTGGGAAAAGACAAGGTCAAGGGTATTGCCTTCGAAGTGAGTAGGAGCATGTATCCATTGCTTCTGGTCAAAGGAGGAGGTTAGACTGAGAAGTTTGGAAGTTGCAGGAGTGTTAGCATTAGTAGGGATGTTGAAGTCCCCAAGAATTTAAGAATAAGGGTATTTCAAAAGAGAGAAAGTAGCAGGCCAGGAGTGGCCAATCGGGAGAACCGGGATAATTCCAGATGGGCTGGTCGGGTTATGGGCCGGTGAAATACCGATGAAATATGCCTCTTGCGTTGCAGGCGCGGACCGATGACATCACTCGGCGCCGCGGGATCGGATTGGCTGCTGGTTTCAGCACAATCCGTCAGTACATACTGCGCATGTGCTGTTCCCGGCTGGAGCCGACAGAGACCGACAGTCTGTGAAGTCTGAGTGCAGTTACTTGTACCCTCCCCCTGTCTCTCAGCGCGCCTTATTCAAGTTCCTCACAGGAGACACTGAGAGGGGGAGGAGTGGAGCCATGCAGCCTGCAGTGGAGGACGGAGTTCAGCCTAGCCTAAGGTAAGCTAGCTGAACAACATGCAGTCAGTCTGTCTGTGGCTTATCTTGGTGGGCAGGAGGAGGAGGATGGGCTCTGTGTAGCAGGCTCCTGTCGTTTTTGTGTGTGGCTGTGAACTGCTCTTCTTCTAAATGCAGCATGTTTTCTCAGATCTCCCTTACACCTCCCTGTCCCTACACATTATCTGCTCACCAGGCATAGCCTCCACTCCTGTATGACCACCTCATGTGTCAGGCTGTGGCACTACAAATCCCAGCATGCCAGGAGAGGGGAGGCAGCAGCAGCAATATCACAGCAGATCAGGCTGGTTTTGTAGATAAAGTGCTGGTGTTGTATAGTGTGTGTTTTATAAAATGTATGATAATTCCATATTTGATTATTACGCTTGATGGTCTTAAGGTGTTCATATTTTTTTGTAAGTAGTGAGCAAATTTGGTGTGGAAGCGCATTGGAGTCTTTTTATTTGTTTATAATGGAAAGACAGTGGAGTGATGGGGAAGGGATGTTGACAGAGAGATGGAAAGAGTGAGGAGTGAGTTGGGGTTCTTTCACACTTCCAGCAAGTAGGTAGGTAGTTGGGAGAATACTGTGCCATCAAACGCAGCCCCTGTGCCATCAATTCGCACCACTGTGCCATGCCATTAAACGCAGCCACTGTGCCATGCCATCAAATGCAGCCACTGTGCCATCAATTGTCACCACTGTGCCATGCCAAATGCAGCCACTGTGCCATCAATTTGCACCACTGTGCCATGCCATTAAACGCAGCCACTGTGCCATCATTTCGCACCAATGTGCCATGCCATCAAATGCAGCCACTGTGCCATCAATTTGCACCACTGTGCCATGCCATTAAACGCAGCCACTGTGCCATGCCATTAAACGCAGCCACTGTGCCATGCCATTAAATGCAGCCACTGTGCCATGCCATTAAACGCAGTCACTGTGCAATCAATTGTCACCACTGTGCGCTTTAATGGTCGCCACTGTGCCAATTGCCCCCACTGTGCCCTTTAATTGTTGCCACTGTGCCTATTCATCCCGCTGTGGCAATTGTCCCCACTATTGTCACCACTGACTGTGCCCATTGATGTTGCCGCTGTGCCCTGTAAAGTGCTCTTCCCCCCCCCCGCCCGGCACTTACCTTTACTGGAGTCAGGCATCCACATCCCACAATGTCTTCTCCCGCCCTCGATGACTGACAGGCGTCTCAGCCAATCAGGTTACCGGTAGCCAGAACCGGTGACCTGATTGGCTGAGATGCCTGTCAGACTTATCCAAGGAGCGTACAGCCTGTGTGCGCCGAGGATAAGCTTCCAGGACCCGAGGGCGGTACTGGGAAAGCCTATCAGAGCCGCTGGCTCTGAAAGACACTTCCGTACAGCCAACCAGCTGCCGTTATTCAGATGGCCGGACATGAGCGCCGACCATCTGAATAACAGCGGCGATAATAACATAGATTTGTGCAATGCATGAATCTATATTATTAGATCAGTGGCGGTGAGAGCCAGAGGGGGCAGCACTCCAGCGCTCTCTATGGACGAACTGCCATTGGTCGGGAACTAAAGTGGGCTGGTCTAAGGCATGAAACTCCAGGGCTGAAAATGAGTCCAACTCCGGCCCTGGAAAGTAGGGTAGCCAGGCAGAGAAGTCATCAAGAAATGATTATACTGGACCAGGGGGCCAGTAGATCACAGCTACCCTTAGAGAAACTGTGGGGAAGAGACGAATGCAGTGTGCCTCAAATAAGGAGAGTGCCAGAGAGGGAGGTGGGTGAAGTACTTGAAAGGTGCTATGTGGGGCTAAAAGAATTCCAACACCCCCTCCTTTGCATCCACTGGGTCTGGGAGAGTGAGTCCAAAGAAGACCACCGTGAAATAGAGCAGCAGAAGACGCAGTGTCGGATTTGTGAATCCAGGTTTTGGTAACGGCGAGTAGATTAAATGAGTTAGCGATAAAGAGATTGTGGAGGGAGGTGAGTTGGTTACAGACAGAGCAAGCTTTCCAAAGTGTGCAAGAGAACTTAAGTCTGGTCTTGGGAAGAAGAGAAATGGGAACTGGATTGTGTGCATTGTGGCTGCAGCCAGAGGGTGTAGGGTAATGGGTGTGTTGAGCACAGTTAGATGAAGGAGGCCCAGGGTTTGGTGATGCATCACCAGAGGAAAGGAGAAGCAGAAGGGTGAGGGAGGCGATATATACAGTACAGACCAAAAGTTTGGACAAACCTTCTCATTTCAAAAGTTTTCTTTATTTTCATGACTATGAAAATTGTAGAGTTACACTGAAGGCATCAAAACTATGAATTAACACATGTGGAATTATATACATAACAACAAAGGTTCTTCAAAGTAGCCACCTTTTGCAGCAGACACATCTCTAGAACAACTGTTAAGAGGAGACTGTTTGAATCAGGCCTTCATGGTAAAATATCTGCTAGGAAACCACTGCTAAAGAAAGGCAACAAGCAAAAAAGACTTCTTTGGGCTAAAGAACACAAGGCATGGACATTAGACCAGTGGAAATCTGTGCTTTGGTCTGATGAGGCCAAATTTGAGATCTTTGGTTGCAACCACCATGTCTTTGTGCGACTCAGAAAAGGTGAACGGATGGACTCTACATGCCTGGTTCCCACCGTGAAGCATGGAGGAGGAGGTGTGATGGTGTGGGGGTGCTTTGCTGGTGACACTGTTGGGGATTTATTAAAAATTGAAGGCATACTGAACCAGCATGGCTACCACAGCATCTTGCAGCGGCATGCTGTTCCATCCGGTTTGCGTTTAGTTGGACCATCATTTATTTTTCAACAGGACAATGACCCCAAACACACCTCCAGGGTGTGTAAGGGCTATTTGACCAAGAAGGAGAGTGATGGGGTGCTGCGCCAGATGACCTGGCCTCCACAGTCACCGGACCTAAACCCAATCGAGATGGTTTGGGGTGAGCTGGACCGCAGAGTGAAGGCAAAAGGGCCAACAAGTGCTAAGCATCTCTGGGAACTCCTTCAAGACTGTTGGAAGACCATTTCAGATGACTACCTCTTGAAGCTCATCAAGAGAATGCCAAGAGTGTGCAAAGCAGTAATCAAAGCAAAAGTTGGCTACTTTGAAGAACCTAGGCCACGTACACACAATCGAATTTATCTGCTGAAACTGGTCCGACGGACCATTTCAGCAGACATCTCCGATCGTGTGTACGGGCTAGCGGACATGTTTTCCCAGCGGACAAATTTCAAAGCATGCTTTGAAATTTGTCCGCTGGAGACATGTCTGTCGGATATGTCCGCTGGTTAGTACACTAACCAGCGGACAGAAATCTCTGCGCATGCGTCGAATGGATTTGACGCATGCGTGGAAGTATTTTACTTCCTGGAGTGGTGACGTGGCGGCGTCAACGTCACCGCCACGTTACCGCATCCTCAGCCCGAGGGCATTTTCGTCCGATGGTGTGTACACGCCATCGGACCAAAATCTGATGAGACATGTCCGCTGCAAACGGTCCGTTGGACATGTTTGAGTGAACATGTCTCATCGTGTGTACGCGGCCCTAGAATTTTACATATTTTCAGTTGTTTCAGGCCGCGTACACACGATGAGACATGTCGGCTCAAACATGTCCGACGGACCGTTTGCAGTGGATATGTCTCATCGGATTTTGGTCGCCGCCACGTCACCACTCCAGGAAGTAAAATATTAAAAGTAAAATTCGATGCATGCGCGGAGATTTCTGTCCGCTGGTTAGTGTACTAACCAGCGGACATATTCGATGGACATGTCTCCGGCGGACAAATTTCAAAGCATGCTTTGAAATTTGGCCACTGGTAAAACATGTCCGCTAGCCCGTACACACGATCAGAGATGTCTGCTGAAACGGTCAGTCGGACCAGTTTCAGCAGATAAATTTGATCGTGTGTACGCAGCCTCACACTTTTTTGTTATGTATATAATCCCAAATGTGTTAATTCATAGTTTTGATGCCTTCAGTGTGATTCTACAACTTTCATAGTCATGAAAATAAAGAAAACTCTTGGAATGAGAAGGTGTGTCCAAACTTTTGGTCTGTACTGTGTGTGTATATATATATATATATATATATATATATATATATATATATATATATATATATATATATATATATATATATATATATATATATATATATATATATATATATAAATATATATATACAGTGGGTACGGAAAGAATTCAAACCCCCTTAAATTTCCACTATTTGTTATATTGCAGCCATTTGCTAAAATCATTTACGTTATTTTTTTCCCTCTTTAATGTACACACAGCACGCCATATTGACAGAAAAACACAGAATTATTGACATTTCTGCAGATGAAGCCATGAGTCTTTTTGGGAAAGATGCAACAAGTTTTTCACATCTAGATTTGGGGATCCTCTGCCATTCCTCCTTGCAGATCCTCTCCAGTTCTCTCAGGTTGGATGGTAAATGTTGGTGGACAGCCATTTTTAGGTCTTTCCAGAGATGCTCAATTGGGTTTGTCAGGGCTCTGGCCGGGCCATTCAAGAACAGTCACAGAGTTGTTGTGAAGCCACTCCTTTGTTATTTTAGCTGTGTGCTTAGGGTCATTGGCCCAGATTTACAAAGCACTTACGCCGACGTAAGTACAAATGTGCGCCGGCGTATGTGTGCGCCAGACCTACAAACAAACATACGCCTAAAAACTGGCCACCCTACGCCGACGTAGCTTGCACACGCCGGTGTAGCGTGGGCGCACATATGGGCTGGACGCATGTTGCTGCTCCCATTGATTAGGCATTTTAGGCATTCAAACATGCAAATGAGGGAAATACGGCGATTCACAGGCGTAAAGTTATTCCCCATAGATGAGGTGCAAACCGGCAACAGACATGCAAAGGTCTGCACCAGGGAACACAAGCCAGCGTATTGTGCGTTGGACCTGTGTTTGGCTGGGCGTACGTTAAGTTCACGGTGTACGTGGTGATCCGGCGTAGCTTAGGCAGTTGTGCTGCCGTGGTTGTGAGCAGGCGCATAAGGGTGCTGTTCATGCGTCCACAGTGCATGCTCAGTTCGTGATACGCCGGGCGTAAAACACTGCACAATGCACGGACCATCATTTGCATGGGGTCACGCCCACTTCCACCTACGCCGGCCTGTGCCTTCGAAACCCACGCTACGCTGGAGCAGCGTTGGGAGCACTGGCTTGCTGAATGCAATGCTTGCCTCTCCGTTCTACGTTGGCGCACCGTATGGCGTTTGCACTACTGCGTAATGTGCGCCCATCTCTCTGTGAATCTGGGCCATTGTCTTGTTGGAAGGTAAACCTTCAGCCCAGTGTGAGGTCCTGAGCACTCTGGAGAAGGTTTTTGTCCAGGATATCCCTGTACTTGGCCGCAATTATCTTTCCCTCGATTGCAACTGGTCGTCCTGTCCCTGCAGCTGAAAACACCCCCACAGCATGATATTGCCACCACCATGCTTCACTGTTGGGACTGTATTGGACAGGTGATGAATAGTGCATGGTTTTCTCCACACCTACCACTTAGAATTAAGGCTAAAAAGTTCGATCTTGGTCTCATCAGACCAGAGAATCTTATTTCTCACTGTCTTGGAGTCCTTCGGGTGTTTTTTTTTTAGCAAACTCCATGCAGGCTTTCATGTGTCTTGCACTTAGGAGAGGCTTCCGTCGGGCCACTCTGCCATAAAGCCCTGACTGGCGGAGGGCTGCAGTGATGGTTGACTTTCTACAACTTTCTCCCATCTCCTGACTGCATCTCTGGAGCTCAGCCACAGTGATCTTTGGGCACTTCTCCCCGATAGCTCAGTTTGGCCGGAAGGCCAGATCTAGGAAGGGTTCATTTCATCCCAAACGTCTTCCATTTAAGGATTATGGAGGCTACTGTGCTCTTAGGAACCTTAAGTGCAGCAGAATTTTTTTGTAACCTTGCCATGCCACAATTCTGTCTCTGAGCTCTTCAGGCAGTTCCTTTGACCTCATGATTCTCATTTGCTCTGACATGCACTGTGAGCTGTAAGGTCTTATATAGACAGGTGTGTGGCTTTCCTAATCCAGTCCAATCAGTATATTCAAACACAGCTGGACTCCAATGAAGGGTTAGAACCATCTCAAGGATGATCAGAAGAAATGGACAGCACCTGAGTTAAATATGAGTGTCACAGCAAAGGGTCTGAATACTTAGGACAATGTGATATTTCAGTTTTTCTTTTTTAACCACTTCATTACTGGGCACTTAAACCCCCTTCGTGCCCAGACCAATTTTCAGCTTTCAGCGCTGATGCATTTTAAATGACAATTGCGCGGTCATACAACACTGTACCCAAATTATATTTTTATCATTTTTTCCCTACAAATATAGAGCTTTCTTTTGGTGGTATTTGATCACCTCTGCGATTTTTATTTTTTGTGCTATAAACAAAAAAAGACAGAAATTTAAAAAAAAAAGACAATATTTTTTACTTTTTGTTATAATAATATCCCAATTTAAAAAAAACAAAACATATTTTTTTCCTCAGTTTAGACCGATACGTATTCTTCTACATATTTTTGTTAAAAAAATTGCAATAAGCGTATATTGATTGGTTTGCGCAAAAGTTATAGCGCCTACAAAATAGGGGATAGATTTATGATTTATTTTTTATTTTTTACTAGTAATGGCGGCGATCTGCAATTTTTTTTTTGTCAGACCTGCGATATTGCAGCGGACATATTGGACACTTTTGACACAAATTTGGGACCATTCACATTTATACAGCGATCAGTGCTATAAAAATGCACTAATTACTGTATAAATGTGACTGGCAGGGGAGGGGTTAACACTAGGGGGTGAGGAAGGGGTTAAACGTATTCCTTGTGAGTGTTATAACTGTGTGGGGGGAGGGGGGTGACTGGGGGAGGTGACCGATGCCGTGTCCCTGTGTACAAGGGATACAGATCAGTCTCCTCTCCTCTGACAGAACGTGGAGCTCTGTGTTTACACACAGAGCTCCACGTCCGTGCTGTGTCACCGCCGATCGCGGCCGCCAGGTACACGCATCGGATCCTCAGTGATGCAGCGGCACAGTGTTTACCCGCTGCGCGCCCCCCAGTGATGCACATAAAAAGCCATCCAAAGACGTCCACATGTGCTCTTTATTACCCAGCCGGGTAAAAACAATAAAACTTGTGGTGATAGAAGAGTTGGAGCAAAAGGAGAAATAGCAGATTTAGGCGTACAATAGGGAAACAGTCCTGCTTCCGACAACACTTAGTTTTATATGCCACTCCAGCCGGAGTGGGTATAGCGTACCTGGACAGGTCTCTCTCACCGACCTGGCAGCCAGAGTATTACTCGGAACCCAGGGAGATGCCTCTGCCACAGGCCTTCTCTGATTGAAGATATGGAGGTAGCCCTCCTAAGTAAAGTTACGCCTGGATCTTCTTCTTAACGTCGCCCAGGTATCGACTGCCAGAGGAGTCAATCCTTCAGTGTCCGGTTACCTTGATCCTATTGGACTGCCAGCCTCTTATTGGCGCTCCTCAGATGGACTCCCCACCGAACAGCTACACTTGCTTGGGATCTTCAAAAGTGGGAACCCAGTCGACCACTGAGTCCCCGTCCTGTTTCAATGTTCCAGACCAACATGGCCCAGAAACCAGAAACACTGCATGGCACGCATGCCCCGGGCAGTTAAGCCATAATGCCGGAGTGCCATGATGTGGCCACTCTAAAGGTGGGTGCCACACTGGAAGAAGAACCCCGCCAACATGGCGTCTGTTCCATAAGTACCCTCTCCCAGCATGCCCAGCGAAGCCCAAGACTCCTGATTGGCCACTGGGAGAGAACACCCAAACCTCAACTCCACTGCTGCCACCTACCCAGCACAATAGCATGAGTCCACAGCACAGCCAAGCTGAAAGAGAGACCCTACCCAAATGATTGCAATTGGAATGTCTCTTACACTCTGATTAAACTCTAAATTTTAATAGCACCAGTACTTGGAAGTACACCGGCACTACACACACACACATATATATATATATATATACTGTATATATATATATATATATATATATATATATATATATATATATATATATATATATATAAATAAATAAACTCAAGCATTAGAGTCGGAGGCATAGCTGAAAGCTTGTGGGCCCTGGTGCAAAAGTTGACAGCTCTTCTCACCCTGTGTACCTCTCCATTCAGGAAATGGCCTTACAGGGTGTGGACTGTGGAAGGCAAAGTGGAAGCCCAGTACTGAAGCATGGCTGTTTGGCCCTTGGGTAGATCAGAGCTGGACTTCGTGGAGGATATGAAGTATGATAGGGAGGCTGCAGGGGCCCCCTGGAGCTAGGAGTGGGGTTGCGATTGTGACCCCTGCAACCCCTTATGCTACGCCCATGATTAAAGTACATTACTGACTGTTAATTACAACTTTACAGATGCTAATTTTACCTTATTTCACAAAATTAAACCCATAAGGAATTTTTAGCGGCACTTTACCATCGTTTTTGCGGCGCCCGCAGAGCGCAGCTGCAGCAGCGTTTTGGTGGCGCTGCCCATTGATTTCAATGGGTAGGGAACGCTTTAGGAGAAAGAAGCTGCTTGCAGGACTTTTTTTGACGTCCTTTCAGGGCTTTCACACTGGGAATGCAGGGGAGGCTTTTTTCGGGAGCTTTACAGGTTCTATTTTTAACGCTAAACAGGGCCAGACAGGCCTACCAGGATTACGGGAAATTTTGTCCTAAAAAGTTTTTGGGGACCTCAGTCCTGCCCCAGGGTACATGTATCAATGCTTTTTTTATTTTTTAAAACTGCCGTTTTTTCGGGAGCAGTGATTTTAATAATGCTAAAAGTGCAATAATAAAAGTGTAATTTTTCTTTAAATTTCGTACTATGAGGGGCTCTAATGTCAGCATGTGAAAAAGCGCATGTTTTCCGTGGTTAGAACTGTCTCTGCACAAAATGACATTTTTCAAAGCAAAAAAGCCGTTTAAAACTGACTCGCGGCTATAATGAATTGTCGGCTCCCGGCAATTGCAGGAGAATTCATTCTTAAAAAAAACGAAAAAAAAAAAGTGTGGGGGTCCCCCCAAATTCAATTACCAGACCCTTTAGGTCTGGTATGGATATTAAGGGGAACCCCGCCGTCAATTTAAAAAAAAAATGACGTGAAATGACGTGGGGTTCCCCCCAAATATCCATAACCAGACCCTTCAGGTCTGGTGTGGAATTTAAGGGGAACTCCACCCCAAATTTAAAAAAAAAAAGTGGCGTGGAGTCCCCCCTAAAATCCACACCGGACCCCTTATCCGAGCACGTTGACCTGGCCGGCCGCAGAAAAGAGGGGGGGACAGAGCACGCCCCCCCCTCTCCTGAACCGCACCAGGCCACATGCCCTCAACATTGGGAGGGTGTTTTGGGGTGGTGAGGACAAGGGTCTCTTCCCCACAACCCTTGCCCGGTGGTTGTGGGGGTATGCGGGCAGGAGGCTTATCGAAATCAAAACAACAAAGGGGCCCCCCAGATCCTGCCCCCCCCCCTGTGTGAAATGGTAATGGGGTACCTTGTACCTCTACCATTTCACAAAAAAATAATGAAAAGGGTTAAAAACGACAAGAGCCGGTTTTTGACAAGTCCTTTATTATCTTCTTTCTTCGTCTTTTCTTCTTTCCTTCGGGTTTCTTCTTCCTCCTTCTTCTTCCTCTGCTTCTGTCTTGGGTCTTCTATTCCCGCATCTTGCCCGGCGTGTTCTTCCATCTTCCTCTCCTTCCGCTGTTCTTCTCGTCCGCATCTTCTTCTTCTGGTTCTTCTTCGCCGGAGCAGCCGCTTCCAATTGAAATCCCCGCTGTCTGACAGGACCGGGATAAAGGGGAACTCCACACCAAATTTAAAAAAAAAATGGCGTGGGGGTCCCCCTCCAGGTGCACACCAGGCTCTTAGATTTGATCTGGAACATAAGAGGTTAAACCCATGCCAAAAACGGCGTGGGGTTCCCCCTCAGATCCAGACCAAACCCTTCTCCCAGGCACGCAGTCTGGCCGGACAGGAATGGGGGTGGGGACAAGTGAGCGCCCCCCCCCCCTTCTGAGCCGTACCAGACCACATGCCCTCGACATGGGGGAGTGTGTGCTTTGGGGGAGGGGGGCATTGCCCCCCCTCCCCCAAAGCACTCTTGTCCCCATGTCGATAGGGACAAGAGCCTCTTCCCGACAACTCTGGCCGTTGGTTGTCGGGGTATGTGGGCAGGGGGCCTTAACCCATGTGACATCACATTCCCATCATGCCCTGTGATGTCACATGGGTTATGGTCACATGGTGGCATAACCACGCCCACGCCCAATGCCAATATAAGTCCGGACCCACCGCTCTGTCGGCATTTCAGCGCCGGACCTCGCCGTGTCAACATCAAATGGAAGAAGAAGCCCGCGAGTGTCACCCCGCGGCGGAAGACAGCGACGAGAAGCCCGCCGCCCTCCCCCATAAGCAGGAAGCTTCATGGTGAAGGGGGCGGCGGCGAAAATGACTAGAAGTCCGGGGTGGGATGTGCGACCCCCACCCCGGCCGAAAACTTCGAAGCCCGCTGCCCTCCCCCACAAGCACGGAGCTTCGTGGTGAAGGGGGCGGCGGCGGAAGACAGCGACACAGCGACGAGAAGCCCTGGCCCCCGCGGAAGAACCAGGCAGAAGAGGCTATCGAGAGCCCCCCCCCGGCAGAAAACTACGAAGCCCGCGGCCCTCCCCCATAGGCAGGAAGCTTCATGGTGAAGGGGGTCGCGGCGGAAGACGACTAGAAAACCAGGGTGGGATGTGCGACCCCCACCCGGCGAAGACTTCGAAGCCCGCTGCCCTCCCCCACAAGCACGGAGCTTTGTGGTGAAGGGGGCGACGGCGGAAGACTGCGGTGGCGAAGACCGGGGTGGGTTGGCGGAAGACCCCCGGAGCTGGCTAATAAATTATTTTATTCTTGTGTGGTTTATTTGTGTTTACACTTTTTCCACCAGGTGAATGCGTAGGGGTACCATGTACCCCATACTCATTCACATAGGGTGGGGGGCCAGAATCTGGGGGCCTCCTTATTAAAGGGGCTCTCAGATTCTGATTGGCTCCCGCCCGCATACCCCGACAACCAATGGCCAGGGTTGTCGGGAAGAGGCTCTTGTCCCTATCGACATGGGGACAAGAGTGCTTTGGGGTGGGGGGGCAGTGCCCCCCTCCCTCAAAGCACACACTCCCCCATGTCGAGGGCATGTGGTCTGGTACGGCTCAGGAGGGGGGGGGGGCGCTCGATCGTCCCCACCCCCATTCCTGTCCGGCCAGACTGCGTGCCTGGGATAAGGCTTGGTACGGATCTGGGGGGGAACCCCACGCCGTTTTCGGCGTGGGTTAATCTCTCACGTTCCGGACCAAATCCGGAGAGCCTAGTATACCCCTGGGGGGGAACCCGCGCCAGTTTCAAATTTGAAATTTGGCGCGGAGTTCCCCTTCAGTGTCGGCGCAGCCCGAGAACAGCTCGGAGATTGCCGTGCGCCGTTTGTCGCAGTGCAAACACTAATACGCCGCTTGGTATTTACCAAGAATTTCTCGGCGTACTGACAAGGCGCACGGCATTCCCTGAAATCTCCCTCTGCGCATGCCCAGTATGCAAATGAACCTTCCGAGGTTCTGGCGTACTTTGCAAGCGCACGGGGATCGGTTCTCAAAAGTCACTTTCGCTTTCAATTCGGCCCGCCACACACGTTCAAACACATGTCACTACACTTCCCCTGCATCACCCCCCTCCCTCCCCTCATAAACTCCCGCCCGAATCCCCGATGTTTACAAAACTAAATGCCGTACGCCAGCTCTGTACTGGCGTGCTGTGCGCCCTCTCCTGGGCGCATTAGGCAGTTTAGTAAATGAGGAAACACGCTGCACTGGCAGCGTGTTTCTTTTGTAAATGTCAAAAACAGTTTTACTCCTGCTTGTGCACCATGAGTCATGGCGCACAGGCTTGGTAAATCAGTCCCATTATGTCCAATTAGCTTTTTTTCCTCCCTGTTTTTGTTTTGGTCCAATACACACAAAGGGAATAAACATGTGTATAGCAAAACATGTGTCACTGCAATACTTTTGTGTGAGAAATACTTGATTTTCTGAAAAGATTTCTGGGGTGCCAACAATTTCGGTCATGACTGTATTGTCATTTTAATGTTCGTTCTCGATTGAGTTGTTTTGGCACCGTAATAATCCCCACCCGCATTTCCTTGTTTTCCCATATATTTCCTTAAGTAACTAAATGTGTAATCCGTTATTGACATATTTTTATTTCTATCCGTCAACATGTACATAAGATGAACATACAGGGGTAGATTCATGTACAGATCCGACGGTGTATCTACTGATACACCGTCGGATCTGTGAGATCCGACGCTCGGATCTATGCGGCTGATTCCTCGAATCAGGTTCCGCATAGATCTCCCTTAGAGCCGACTGGTGTAAGTGAGTTACACTGTCGGTTCTTAGGCTGCATTCTCCCGCCGTCCGCTAGGTGGCGCTTCTTTTTTTCTACGCGACGAATATGCAAATGAGGAGAACCGCCGATTCAGAACCGAACGCCCGGCCGTCGCTTTTTTTTTACGTCGTTTGCGTTCGTCTTTTTCCGGCGGATGGTTACCCCTGCTATATGCGGGGTAAGTGCGGCGGATCCTATGTTAAGTATGGCCGTCGTTCCCGCGTCGAGTTTTGAATTTTTTACGTCGTTTACGTAAGTCGTCCGGGAATACGGCCATACGTTAATAGCGTTAACGACGAAAACAATGACGTCCTTGCGACGTCATTTAAAGCAATGCACGTCGGGAAATTTTGCCGGCGGCGCATGCGCAGTACGATCGGCGCGGGGACGCGCGTGATTTAAATAGTAAACTACCCCTAGCCGCGGAATTTGCATTCCGCCGGGGGATTTACGATCCGCCAGGGCTAATTACGAGGCAAGTGCTTTCTGAATACAGCACTTGCCTCAAAAACTGGCGCAGGCGGATCGTAAACAAGATAGATCACGCGGATCAAAAGATCCGCTGATCTACATGAATCTACCCCACAGTGTAAAACTAAAACTATTTCTATTTTCTAATCAAATATATTGAGTGCCTTCTTTATTGTCTACATTTTAATTTTTTTGCAAAGTTCAGCAAATACAGGCATATGATAGATTCAGTAGACAGTTGAGTACAACATAACCAAAGTGGGTACAAGAGGTTACAAATAATAAACATAATAACAGAATAGACATTGTTGGCAAGGTAACAAATATGTCCTGACTCATGGCAGGTGGAAACAGTGTGAGAGCTATGGGAACAACATAAGACTAGGTACCCAACATGATAACCTAATTAATAACACCACCTGAAGGGTCTAAAGGTTGGAGAACCTGGTGTTTCATAAACTTATAACAGGGATTAGTAGGAAAAAAAGCTAAGGAAATGTAAGAAAGAGAGGGAAGGGGGATGAAAGGAACTGAAAAAGAAAAAAAAGGGGGGGGGGATTGGAGAGGTAGGGATAAGCATTTATAAACATTTTTGCACATGCCATTATTTTTTTGTAAATCATATTGCACATATAGGGGTTGGCAATTACTATGGCTTTATTTATAGCGCTGTCACTTTCATTTTTGAATTAATTGAATATCTATTAGATATTTGCACACCTGCTAATAGGTGGGTTAGGTTGTTTCAGCACAGAATTCTTTGGTTTATTAACACTCGGTTATAACCTGTTCACACGAGCGGGCACATGGTATTGTGTGTATAACTTGTGTGTTGTGGTGTGCATTGTGTAGGGGCATCATTACAATGCATCACAATGTTTAATGTTGTTTCTCTTTTTTAACTTTATTGAGCTGTCACACAATGAGACTTCATTACACTTAATGCACATGAGTGCATAGCAGGGCATTGACATGCATTTTTGTGCATTGAACTACTTAAAATTTCAGACATGTGCTGCATTTTAATGTAATGCACTCCAACGCACGTGTATGGTGTGACACAGAGCCCATAAACAATTGTTTTTCACAGTATGTGTTCTTGCACTGAGCCTGCATTGACGAATGCAGATTAAGTCACCTAGTGGAAACTGTAGCTACTGTATGGAGGAGCAGCATTTTTAGCCTAGGTCAGGAAGTGTGTTGAGACTGCAAAATGCCTTGCTCCTTCCACTGCTGTCTGTTGCCGTTCCTAGGCTCCCTGGTACAATTGAGGTTTCCTGGACTGCTGCCACCTGTTGCATATAATAAATAGAGAGGAAAGGCAGGTCCATCCGGTTTATCCAACAAGGAACTTCTAGCCCTGGGAAATGGGTGGAGTCATCCACACAGAGTAAAGCCCGCACTTATGAGTAATACAAATTAAACTATAGGCAAACAAAATACAAGAGGCCCTTCCTAGAAAACCCAGCGCTTAGGGAAACAGATAGCACTTTCTAGGAAGGGCCTCTTGTATTTTGTTTGAACATTGTTTGTATTTTATCTCGGCCGCTATGGAAGCAGTTAGCTTTTTGGGTAGTAGGCAGATTGATATCACCACACTATTTAATGCATCAACCGAGTCTGCAGTGCAAGTGGATCATAAAGCCAATCTTAATGCTCTTGGAAATGTACTAGAGAATCAGATAAGAACTTGGTGGGATATCTGCACTATGGAACAATATGTTAAGGATAATATCATTGTCAGAAGCCTTAGGTGGGAGGTAACCCCCCAGGATGGCCTTGATGACACTGAATCTAGGGTAGAATGGTTAGAATTTTTTAATGGAGTAGGGTTTAAACTACAAGAATTCGTTTTAAAACGTAAACGGAAAAAGATGGCCAAATTAGAACATTTAATTAACGACTTAAATACTAAATTAGAACCTATTAAAGGGACCCAACAATGGACTGAATTTAATAGTAATATAAATAAAAAATTAGACAAAGTAGATAAAGATACCCAAAAGAAAAAAGTCAAAAAATACCATCGAGATGCAGGAGACTTTAAAAGTGGTCTAATATATCTATGGCAAAGTTAGGGATACTATCACAAATACTAATACCGATGTTGCCAGTACCTCACAAGACATAACAAGAAATGAATATGTGGACACAACCAGATCCCCTGTTAACACTGGTAACCTCACTCCCCGCCCTCAGAATGATAGAGGATAGGGAGGGCGAGGCAGAGGTGGATCAAGTCGGCCTAATGTGAGGGGAGGACATAACATACCATATAATAATTATCAATATCCAGTTATTACTAATAATAGATTCGGACCATTGGCCTACAATGGCAAATATAACAATACTGGCTCTCCACGTCCTTTTTTAGGACGGGGCAAGAGAGGATCCCGGGGACACAGGGGCAATCATACATACAGAGGGAGACCTCCAGGGAATGCATACCCACCCCAGAACCACCAAGGATGGTGGAGACCTCCGCAAGACTCTTACCACCACCCCCACCCCCCAGTACCACACGTAAGGGAAGAAGGGGTAGTAGAGCAGGGAGAAGGATCCAGTATAAACAACAAAAAAAGAAGGATGGAATAACGGGAATATATAATTTAAGCTCGGTCCAATTGACTCATAAGGAATTAAATATACTTAATCTAGGACTTAAATGTGCTCCAAAGAAACCCTCAATAAATTTGAGGTATATATAGATATCCATAAGTATATTCGGAAGCTTAACCTTAAAAAATATTTTTTGAATAAGGGTCCAAATAACAACTATATAGTAAGCACTAATAATGCAGGAGTCGACAGCGGTCTGAAAAATAGATCCCTGTTCAACCCCCCAAATGCTGCTAACCAACATATAGATGTTTTCAAAAATCTAGTTCTCAAAGACCTGGACAAAATGGAGATAAAAAAGAATATTAATCCCATGTATATTCAGGAAGGCATCGAGTCACTACAGGAACGAAACAATGTGATTATACATCCAGCAGACAAAGGGGGAGGAGTAGTTATATTGGATAAAGCTTACTATGACTCACAACTCACTGGTATGTTGTCTGACACAATGACGTATGTTAAGTTAAAAGATAATCCAACGAATGCATATCATGCTGAGTTACAAAAATTGGTTGACATGGGGAGGAAAAAGAAAGTACCCAATAAAAAAGAGCATACATATCTCTCACCCAGTTTCTGTAGAGTCCCAACTATATATACGTTACCTAAAGTGCATAAAGACTCTTTTAAACCCCCAGCACGTCCCATTGTTAACTCTATAGGCTCTGTGACTGCAAGATTAGGTCAATACCTTGATACGTTTTTGCAAGCCAGTGTTCTAAAAACTAGGGCCTATCTGAAGGACACAAAGAGCTTTCTACAGCTCATTGGGGAGATCGATCTAACAGGGAAAACTAATATCCACTTAGTAACAGGTGATGTATCATCACTCTATAAAATCATCCAGCATAATGACGCATTATTAGCCCTCAATTGGGCGTTATGCCAGCGAGATAATTTACCGTACGAACAAAAAGTTTTTTGGGGGCAGGCACTAGATTTTTGTTTATCTCGGAATTATTTTTGGTACAATCAAGAGTTTTACTCCCAGAATAGGGGAGTGGCTATGGGGGCTAGGTTTGCTCCCAGTATAGCCAACCTCTTAATGGGGGAGTGGGAGGACAAGTCAGTTTTCCTAAATAAGAAAGATGGTCTTCTGTTTTACAGAAGATACATAGACGACCTGTTCTTCATCTGGGAAGGCAGCGAAACATCTCTGTTGTCGTTTTTGGAAGAACTAAATACTAACCATAACAACATTAAATTGGAATATGAATACAGTAAAGAACATATTCATTTCCTGGATGTGGATGTTAGATTACAGGGTTCATCATTGCTAACTAGCATCTATTTTAAACCAACTGACAGAAACAGTTATCTGCCACTAACTAGTGGTCATCACCCGAATTGGCTGCGAAATATACCAAAAGGCCAGCTGATGAGGGTTAAAAGAAATTGTACTAACAATGATGACTTTATTACCCATGCCGAAACCATAAAAGAGAAATTTATACAAAAGGGATATAATAAAGATAACCTTGATAAAATTATAAAAGAACTAGAGGACACACCGAGAGAAGCGTGCTTTTTGGATAAAGTTCGCCTTCAAAATTTCAGACAAGAGTGGAGTTTTCTCTCCAATTTTCATGGCCAATATAGAGATATAGAAACAATATTTAAATGCCATTGGCATGTTTTGTGTATGGACAGAGTACTCCACCAGGCATTACCAATTACACCTCAATTCATATATCGCAAAGCACCTAACTTTGGAGACAAAGTAGTACAAAAGGTGTTGGACCCACCTAAAAAGAAAAGTATGTGCTGGCAGATCACAGGGTTCTATTCTTGCAGGAAATGTAGTTGCTGCCTAATGGTTAATAATCCAATTAGAGGTCTGTCAGAATTCATCTCAACTGGAAATAATAAGACGTGTAATATCACCGAATTTATCACGTGCATGTTGTATATGTCCTGCAATGTCCATGCAATCTCATGTATGTAGGCCGTACTAAGAGAAAATTAAGAATACGGATAGCAGAACATATACATAACATTGAACTTGGATTTAAATATCACAGCGTTTCCTTACATTTTAAAACATTTCACAATAAAGACCCATCCTGTTTAAAATATTGGGGAATTGATTGTATCCATCCTAATTGGAGAGGATCCAATTTAGTAAGAGAAATATCCAAGCGAGAAACAAGATGGATACATTTTATGGACACTCTAACTCCTAAGGGTATGAATGTGGAGTTAGATGTGAACTGCTTTATCAGTGATTATTAGTTTAATAGTATGTTGGTTTTTATCTATTTATTTATTTTTTAATTATCCGTTTACATACTGCATTGAAATTAATTATTTTATATGCTGTTTTATATACTGTATTTTAAAATGATTTTTAGGTGTAATTGTATATTTGATTGTATGGGATGCAATTATAATATATTAGAATGTATTCACATAGAGATAGGGTTTAGATTAAGTTAACATTAATAGGTGAATTATGGGTCCTTCCCAGGATTCTTGATATTAGATGCAATTATCTCTAAGCCCAGTAGGGGGCAGAGAACAAGCGTCCGCATCACCATACATATGGCACGCTAAATAGAGGTGAATGGTTAGGGTGGGTGGAAAACGCCCGTATCACAGCACACAAATTAGCAGTGAGCAAGACAGCGTATAAATACCATACACTCAGTCGTACAACCACACCCACAGATGAAGTCAATCCTATGACGAAACGCGTCTGGGTTGGTTGAGACGACTGTCTATCTTAGTGACGTCATCACGCCGCTCGACGCCGGCGTGTGTTAGCACAACTGGAGGTAACTGAACTAAGCGGTGAACACCTGTGTGCCCGTGCCAGTGTCCAGCTGCAATGAAAGATGATCGAGTTGATATATGCCTAATCAAATCTACAATATTGTAAGTGCATTTCTTACTTTGTATGCTTTTAAATAATAAACCCCACGGAATTACGCTATGTGCCATCATCTGCTTTCTTTTACACATGCGAGCTGATATCTAAAAACAGGAGTGGTTTTGGATTATCTCAGGCTGTGATGTGTGCTATAATACAACGCTTTATACCCAGCGCTGTCTGGTAAGAGTTACATTTAACTATTGCACGTGGTGGCGGTGACTAAAGGGAATTGCTCAGTGCTGATACATATAAGATTCACCCCCTCCTCTCTCTTCACGGATTACTTTGGGATTTCCTTTCTGATCACCATTTCTATATATAACGCCACTGGCGTTCCTCTCCCTCTAGCCACCGCGCTCGTATCTTCCCTGCGCGTCCGCATAGGCTCACGCGCGTCACTTCCGGTGCGCTCTGTTATGTGTTCCAAGCTGGAATGCGGAAGTGTGCCCCGGCGTGCTGTGCATCCTCCCGGGCCGCGCGCTCTATTTATAAACTCCGAGGAATGATGGCAGGATGTTCCACTATTTTGTTGGGCACCTGCCGTCATCTGGGACCCCTCTTAACACCCCGAAGACCTCAGCTTCAGACCACAGACTCCACAATCAGGGAGGATCCCTGCTCCCCTTCAGTCCTCCATCATCCCAGCACCATTACTTAGCTGCCAAGGATCCCCCTTGCTACAGATTGCTGCTGAGGACGAAGAGCTGACACTCTAAGGACCAAGGAAAACTTCAGAACTGCAAGTAATTGTATCTGATCTAAGATTACGCTACTTTAAACTGGAATCAGGTTAACCCTGTGGGACTCTCCATTTGCATTACTGCTATCAATTATTGTTAATAGTGTTGCTCACGAATATTTGCATTGCGAATATTCGCTACAAATATTGCATATTCGAGTATTCGCGAATAACTCGAATATCGCGGCGAATATTCGCTATTGGCGAATATTCATATTTTTTCAAATTTATTTTTAAAACAGATCACATCCTAGTGATCTCCATCGACGTCTAAAAGCATTGCTGGTATGATTAGAGAGAGACCCTGGGCCGAGTAGCTGATGCGATTCTTTTATGTTGCCGAAAATTCGCATTGCGACTTTTCAGCAACATAAAAGAATCGCATCAGCTACTCGGCCCTTCTTTTGCATCAGAGCCAATCAGAATAACTCGAATATTCGGCAAAAGGAATATTGCGCGATATTCCTTTTGCCGAATATTCGAGTTATTCTGATTGGCTCTGATGCAAAAGAAGGGCGGAGAAGATAATCGCGCAATATTCCTTTTGCTGAATATTCGAGTTATTCTGATTGGCTCTGATGCGCCCTTCTTTTGCATCAGAGCCAATCAGAATAACTCGAATATTCGGCAAACGGAATATTGCGCGATTATCTTCTCCGCCCTTCTTTTGCATCAGAGCTAATCAGAATAACTTGAATATTCGGCAAAAGGAATATTGCGCAATATTCCTTTTGCCGAATATTCGAGTTATTCTGATTGGCTCTGATGCAAAAGAAGGGCGGAAAAGATAATCGCGCAATATTCCTTTTGCCGAATATTCGAGTTATTCTGATTGGCTCTAATGCGCCCTTCTTTTGCATCAGAGCCAATCAGAATAACTCGAATATTCGGCAAACGGAATATTGCGCGATTATCTTCTCCGCCCTTCTTTTGCATCAGAGCTAATCAGAATAACTCGAATATTCGGCAAAAGGAATATTGCGCGATATTCCTTTTGCCGAATATTCGAGTTATTCTGATTGGCTCTGATGCAAAAGAAGGGCGGAGAAGATAATCGCGCAATATTCCTTTTGCCGAATATTCGAGTTATTCTGATTGGCTCTGATGCGCCCTTCTTTTGCATCAGAGCCAATCAGAATAACTTGAATATTCGGCAAACGGAATATTGCGCAATTATCTTCTCTGCCCTTCTTTTGCCCCCTTATTCTCCTTTCTTTTAAGTAGAGTTAGTGTAGAGTTAATGTTTAGTGCATATTAGTTTAGTAATACAGGAAATGATCTCCGTTTATGAGAATTTCGCAATCATTTTCGCATTAGCGAAATTTCGCATTAGCGAAATTTCGCTAAATTTTTTTTGGATAAAATATCACGAATATTCGATATTAGCGAATATTCGCGAATATTCTTCTATATATTCGCGCAATATCGCGAAATCGAATATGGCGTATTCCGCTCAACACTAATTGTTAACAGATTCCTAATTGATCTCCTACTTCGCTATACACATAAGTACCTTGTATGTAAACTGTCGCTCAGGACACTTCCTTGATACCCAACTATAGATGACCCGAAGCTGTAGGGTTATGCTATTCTATTGCTAGCTTTGATCCACCAGTTGATCTTCCTTTGTTATACTTATATTTGCTTATGATTTTGAACGAGTACGCCTACTCAAGGTTGGTTTCCATGATAGAGGTTGTGATGAAATAAACCCTTAACTTTCTGTTCATACAAGAAAGTGCACTTGTGGTTTATGCTGAGAAACCTCTCTAGCTGGAGTTTCCATTAAGTTCTATTCAATAGAAAACGTGACTGTAACATAATAGTGGAACCCATACATAACTTAATGGATCCAGCGGAACTTGACAATCATTTGGTCGGACTCTCACAGCGAGTGGATACTCTTACTAATACTGTGAATGATCTCCGTTTAGAAAATTAGGCACTACGGAATCATAATTTTGCTCAACCCAGGGATCGACCTGAGCCCAAGGTCTCCGCTCCCGAACCCTTTTCAGGAGACATGAAAAGTTTCCGACAATTTATTAGTTCTTGCCGTCTTATGTTTGAGTTACGCCCCCGTACCTACCATTCTGACAGAATCAGAATTCTCACGATGACATCATATCTCAAGGGGGAACCAAGAGTTTGGGCTGATGCCTATGTTGAGGAACATGGAGACCTACTGGGAACTTTTAACACTTTCCTAGACGAAATGTCCCTCCTCTACGAGGACCCTAACAAACAACTCACAGCGGAGAACACCATCAGAAACCTTAAGCAAGGTAAAAGACCAGTAGAGGATTACATCTCCAAATTTAAATGCTGGTGCCGTGATACTATGTGGACTGATATTTCTCTCAGAAATTAATTTTGTCTCGGACTGTCAGAACCAACGAAAGATGAACTCGCCCGTGTTGAAATTCCCACTACTCTGGAGGATCTCATGCACCTCTCCCTCTCCATAGACCATAGACTCAGAGAGAGAAAGGCCGAACGGATTAACTCTTATTAGCCTACACCTCCCAGGAGGTCCAGGTCCCCACCTAAGGAGGTTCCGATGGAGTTAGCAGCAATCAAAGGGCCAGCCCATTACCCCCAGAAGAAAAACAAAGACGCAGAGTCCAAAACCTATGTCTTTACTGCTCTGCCCCCGACCACATCGTGCCTACTTGCCCACTCCTTAAGAGGAGGTCTGAAGGTAACCTCCATAGCATTAATAAGAGTACTGTGCCTCGAACTTCCACTAGTAACTATGTTTTTCTTACTCTTGCCTTACAGTGGGACCAAGATAGAAGTATCATAGATGCGATGGTTGACACCAGTGCCTGTGGCAACTTCATTGATATAGAAATTGTTAAATCAAATAAAATCCCAAGTGTGTTAAAGCAAAATCCGTTGTCTGTCACTTTTATCGATGGCTCTACCTTCTCATATGGGCCAGTGCACACTCAAACTTCACCTTTACTGGTCACCTGTAGTAACGGTCATACCGAGACCCTTGTATTTGATATCATCCGTTCACCCTCTTTCCCAATAGTATTAGGGTTACCTTGGTTACTCCTTCACCAACCAACTTTCCACTGGCCTAGTAACTCAGTTACTCTTGATTCCTCATTCTGTGAACATACCTGTTATCCCGTATACAATTTACTTTTGACAACTGAGCAAGACAAAGCTCTCCTATCCTACTTAAGTGACTTCTCCGATGTTTTCAGCAAAACTAATGCAGAGATACTTCCCCCTCATCGCATATATGACTGCCCTATCGACCTCATTCCACACTCTCCCATTCAGACCGCGCTAATTCATCCCCTATCCCAACCCGAGCTTATCCATCTCAAAGACTACCTCGATGACAATTTGAGGAAGGGTTTCATTAGGCCTTCTAGTTCCCCAGCAAGCGCCGCAATGTTTTTTGTAAAAAATAAGGACGGATCGCTTCGGCCAATAATTGACTACAGGTCCCTCAATAACATCACAATAAAAAATCGGTATCCTCTACCTCTCATTCCGGAGCTTATAGAACGTCTCCAGACCTCCAAAATCTTTACAAAGCTAGATCTCATTGGCGCTTATAATTTAATTTGAATCCGTCCTGGGGTTGAATGGAAAACCACTTTCAAGACTCGCTATGGCCTATTCGAGTATACAGTTATGCCATTTGGGTTGTGTAATGCCCCCGCAACCTTTCAAAGGTTCACTAATGATATTTTCTGTGACTTGTTGGACATTTGCGTGGTAATTTATCTTGATGACATCTTGATCTTCTCAGACAACCTTGAAGAACATATCAAACATATCCGATGGGTACTATCAAGACTTAGAACCCATCGCTTATACGTTAAGCTCGAGAAGTGTGTCTTCAGCCAATCCAGTATCTCATTCCTTGGCTACCAAATTACTCCCGACGGAATCCAGATGGATCGTTCTAAAGTAGATTGTATTCTCTCTTGGCCTATTCCTCAGTCCAGGAAGGCTCTACAACGATTCCTCGGGTTTTCAAATTATTACCGTAAATTCATTAAGAATTTCTCAGAAATTGTAAAACCTCTGAATTCCTTAACTAGTAAAAAAATACCTTTTTCCTGGACAAATGAAGCGCAGAAGTCTTTCGATTCACTCAAACTCTCTTACACTACAGCTCCTATTCTCCAACTACCTGATCCACAATGTCACTTCACTCTAGAAGTGGATGCCTCCCACTTCGCTTTAGGTGCCATACTTTCACAACAAGCTACCCTATCCGAACCACTACACCCAGTAGCATTCTATTCCAGAACTCTAAATTCTGCAGAGAGGAATTACCCCATTGGTGAGAAGGAACTCCTTGCAAAAAGAGATGCTTTAGCAAACTGGAGACATCTCCTGGAAGGTTCTACGTATCCTATAATTATCCTCACTGATCATCGTAACTTAAAACACTTAAAGGCCTGCAAAACTCTCTCTGCCCGTCAAGTAAGGTGGAGCTTGTTCTTTGACAGATTCGACTTCCTTATATCTTATAGACCAGGAACCCAGAATTTAAAGGCTGATTCCTTGTCCCGGATCAATGAAGAAGAGATCATTGAGAGTCCTCCTTCATCTATCATCCCTTCTAACCGTTTTATTGGAATAGCCTCTTCTTTCCGAGAACTAATTTCTCAGAATACACCCAAAGATGTCTCCTGCTTACCCAAAGGAACCTCAAGACAACCAGATGGTACATATACTTTCAAGAACAGGCTATATGTTCCTCCCAACCTACAACTGACACTTCTCAAACAGTAACATGACTCCCCACTAGCCAGCCACCCTGGAATCAATAAAACTATAGACCTCCTTAAAAGAGACTATTGGTGGCCCCATTTGGCTAAGATGGTCCATGAGTACGTCAACTCCTGTGTCACCTGTGCTAGTAATAAACTCTCAAGAAAACCTCCTTTTAGTCTCTTATCTTCCATTCCAATACCAAAGCGACCCTGGGAGGTCGTCTCTATGGACTTTATAGTTGATCTCCCACGGTCAAACGGATCAAATACTATCATGGTTAGTGTTGCTCACGAATATTCGCATTGCGAATATTCGCTACGAATATTGCATATTCGAGTATTCGCGATATATTCTGAATTTCGCGGTGAATATTCGCTATTTCGAATATTCGTATTTTTTCAATTTTTTTTTTAGAACAGATCACATCCTAGAGATCCCCATCGACGTCTAAAAGCATTGCTGGTATGATTAGAGACCTTGGGCCGAGTAGCTGCAGCGCTCATTTTATATTCCCGAAAAATCGCAATGCGATTATTCGGCAATAGCGATATCGCGCGATTATTTTGTATTGTAATATATCACAAATATTCTGAGCCAATCAGAGTGCTCCATTCCGCATTTCTCGAAATTTCGCAATTATTTTATATTGTAATATATCACGAATATTCTGAGCCAATCAGAGTGCTCCATTCCGCATTTCTCGAAATTTCGCAATTATTTTATATTGTAATATATCACGAATATTCTGAGCCAATCAGAGTGCTCCATTCCGCATTTCTCGAAATTTCGCAATTATTTTATATTGTAATATATCACGAATATTCTGAGCCAATCAGAGTGCTCCATTCCGCATTTCTCGAAATTTCGCAATTATTTTATATTGTAATATATCACGAATATTCTGAGCCAATCAGAGTGCTCCTTCCGCATTTCTCGAATATTCGCAATTATTGTGTATTGTAATATATCACGAATATTCTGAGCCAATCAGAGTGCTCCATTCTGCATTTCTCGAAATTTCGCATTCGCATTCGCAATTCGCAATTCGCATTCGCATTCGCGATAGCGAAAATTCGCAATGATTTCATTTCCAAAATATATCACGAATATTCGTATTTAGCGAATATATCTCGAATATTCGACTATATATTCGAGATATATCGCGAAATCGAATATGGCATATTCTGCTCAACACTAATCATGGTCACTGTCGATTTACTGACAAAAATGGCACACTTCATTCCTTTAAAAGATTTACCAACCTCATCTGAGACAGCAACAGCTTTCATTAGTAATGTCCTCAAACTTGGAGCTTTCCTGATGACGCATATTTGCGAAACTAGTAGAAGCCAGGTGGATAACGCATAGAGGGAGTGTTTTTGACCTGTGGAACCACAGTGAAGCAGGAGCCGGGCACGCACCCCAAAACAAGCTGGTGAGCGGCTGTCCATGCCCGATACTGCCAAAGATACTAGGTGCTGGTTCAAAGCACCTCCCTTGTGAGTAGTCTGATTTTATCTTTTTAAATAAACAAAACCTTTTAAACGTACTACACCATGATTAGCCCCTTGTTTTTTGAGGCACTAAGGAACACTGTGTGAAAGGAGCAAGGAGCACATATCCACTGACAGGAACGGAATAAGTTTGGGGCCCATTACCAGCTGGAGTCTGGTGAGTGCGCATTTCAGCAGTTGGTGGTGGTAGCACTTATTTCAGTCGGGTGGAAGAAGTAGAAACACAACACCAGGATTAATTATCACATTTATTCCCTTATTGGACTCTAACTGTGAAGTTGTGACTTCCACGTCAATCGGGATATGTTATGAACATTTATGAACTTTCATGCACATATATATTTTTTGCACATATGGTTTATGATATTGATATGCATATTTATTTATTTACATTTGGTTGCTGGTATAATAGCTGCACTTAGTATCACACACTCGAGAGAGTAGGACATTGGTATATTTTTTTTGCATATGCTCGAGAGAGCTGAACACTGTCACTCATATATGTGTATATATATATATACATATATATATATATACACATTTATGTATTTTGTTTGTTGGCACAGTAGTCGCACATAGTAGTACACAATTGCACATGCTCGAAAGAGCTGGACATTGTCATTTAGTCAGATAATCACCTATTGTGGTTTATCACGCACAGTACTGCACTGAATTCAGCACCTTATAAACTAAGATTATTTTGTGTCATCACCTATTCAGACCAGCGCAGTAACAATATTTTTCCGCTCTACTACCTAGGCCTTCCTAAAGGCTTACACAGTACTGCAGCAGGTCAACATAAATAATTATTTTGCGCCGGTGACAACCATCACACTTCCCTATAATGTTCTCAAACTACATGGCCTTCCATCTCAAATCATTTCCGACCGAGGATCTCAGTTCATCTCCAAATTTTGGAAAGCTCTATGTGAAACATTAGGAATTGACCACCGCATGTCCAGTGCTTATCACCCCCAAACAAACGGCCAGACAGAACGGGTAAACCAGACCCTAGAACAATACTTGCGTTGTTATTGTACACACTTACAGGATGATTGGTTCCATTTACTTCCTAATGCTGAATTCTCTTACAATAATGCCACCAGCTCTTCTTCCAGATTTTCACCATTCTATGCAAATTATGGTTTTCACCCACAAACTTTACCGTCCAACGTGCACTCAAACAAAGTTCCTGCCATAAGACAATACCTTTCAAACCTAAAGGACACTCTGCGAATTCTTCATAATAACTTAGAAGCTGCTCAGAAACGACAAAAACTGAATTATGATGCTCACAGATCAAAACCACCTGTTTATAAAGTGGGAGATCTAGTTTGGTTATCCACCAAAAATCTACGTCTCAAGATACCCTCCAAGAAACTTGGCCGACAATTCACTGGTCCTTTCCCAATCTCACATGTGATAAATCCTAACGCAGTCAAACTAACTCTACCAACTGATTGGAAAATCCATCCCACTTTCCATGTTTCACTCCTAAAACCATTTATACCAAACCCATTCCCCAACAGAGATTCAGTTCCCCCACCTCCAGTTGACGTTATGGGTGAAACTGAATATGAGGTCGAGAAAATTTTGGATTGTAGGAGAAGGGGGTCTACATTCCAGTACTTGATACGTTGGAAAGGTTACAGTCAACTCGAAGACTCCTGGGAAGACTCTTCACACCTCCATGCTCCTCGCCTCATCAAACTATTCCATCGTAGGTACCCTAACCGACCATGTCCTACAAAGAGCACTGTTGGTGCCCCCTTGAGGAGGGGAGTATGTAACGCCACTGGCGTTCCTCTCCCTCTAGCCACCGGGCTCGTATCTTCCCTGCACGTCCGCATAGGCTCACGAGCGTCACTTGCGGCGCGCTCTGTTATGCGTTCCAAGCTGGAACGCGGAAGTGCGCCCCGGCGTGCTGTGCCTCCTCCCGCACAGCGCACTCTATTTAAACCCCCAGGAATGACGGCAGGATGTTCCACTATTTTGTTGGGCACCTGCCGTCACCTGGGACCCCTCTTAACACCTCGAATACCTCAGCTTCAGACCACAGACTCCACAATCAGGGAGGATCCCTGCTCCCCTTCAGTCCTCCATCATCCCAGAACCATTACTTAGCTGCCAAGGATCCCCCTTGCTACAGATTGCTGCTGAGGACGAAGAGCTGACACTCTAAGGACCAAGGAAAACTTCAGAACCGCAAGTAATTGTATCTGATCTAAGATTACGCTACTTTAAACTGGAATGAGGTTAACCGTGTGGGACTCTCCATTTGCATTACTGCTATCACTTATTGTTAACAGATTCCTAATTGATCTCCTACTTCGCTATACACATAAGTACCTTGTATGTAAACTGTCGCTCAGGACACTTCCTTGATACCCAACTATAGATGACCCGAAGCTGTAGGGTTATGCTATTCTATTGCTAGCTTTGATCCACCAGTTGATCTTCCTTTGTTATACTTATATTTGCTTATGATTTTGAACGAGTACGCCTACTCAAGGTTGGTTTCCATGATAGAGGTTGTGATGAAATAACCCCTTACTTTTCTGTTCATACAAGAAAGTGCACTTGTGGTTTATGCTGAGAAACCTCTCTAGCTGGAGTTTCCATTAAGTTCTATTCAATAGAAAACGTGACTGTCAGGCCTTGTACACATGATCAAATGTGTCTGTTCATATCGGTCGGACCGACCGATTTGAACAGATCTGTCTGCTGGCATTTTGGTTTGCTCGCGTGTACACACGAGCAAACCAAAATCCCCGCCAGCAGACAGCGCGCTGACGTGGCGGTGACGTTGATGCCACCACGTCACCGCACCAAGAAGTAAAACACTTCCGCGCATGCGTCGAAACCATTCGGCGCGTGTGCGAGAAGACATGTCTGCTGGTTAGCATACTAACCAGCAGACATGTCGGGCGGACGGGTTCCCAGCCGACAGATTTCAAAGCATGCTTTGAAATCTGTCGGGTGGCCAAATCCGTCTGTTTGCCCGTACACACGATCAAATCTGTCTGCTGAAACGGTTTCCAGCAGACAGATTTGATCGTGTGTACGAGGCCTAAGGCCTCGTACACACGAGGGGATATGTCCGCTGAAAACGGTCCGATGGACCGTTTCAGCAGACATCTCCGCTCGTGTGTATGGGCTAGCGGACAGATTTCTCCACCCGACAGATTTCAAAGCAAGCTTTGAAATCTATCCGGTGGAATCTGTCCGCCCGACATGTCTGCTGGTTAGTACACTTACCAGCAGACATGTCGTCCCCCACCGCCGCCGCGCCGCCGCCGAATGGATTTGGCGCATGCGCGGAAGTGTTTAACTTCCTGGTGCGGTGACGTGGCGGTGACGTGGCGGCGTCAACGTCACCGCCGCGTCACCGCTACGTCACCGCGCCGTCCGGCGGCGGGGAATTTGATCCGATGGTGTGTACACGCCATCGGATCAAACTCCCGATCGGACATATCCGATGGAAATGGTCCGCGGACCGTTTTCATCGGATATGTCCGATCGTGTGTACGAGGCCTAACACTATATATGAACTGTGGACTTTTTCATATCATAGCATGTTTCATTCCATGTTTTAGGAGCGCTGCTTCATATTGTTTATATGTTGATTGTTTATGTTTATAAACTATAGGCAGCCGCTCGAATCTCAAAACAGTTTCAGAAACACTTTGGAATGTGGGGAAGAGGGATAAAAAGAATAACCAAAAAAATATATATAAAATATACACTACTGGGTAAACATGGAGAGAAAAGAGATAAGGGGGAGTAAAAGTCTCCAGTTCATCCAGTTGACTGTGAACTATATAGAAATAAATATATAAAGATATTATGCAGCACTTACGGCCATATTACAATATACATAATAGATTATAAATTAAATAAAAACAAAGACAAAATAAATCGACTATATGGTAAGATCAATCAGGCAAAGTGACATGTATAGATAAAAAACATGTGGTGATATTAACATTCCAATATCAATCATCCACAGGAATATGCATAGCATACTAGCTCATTATGAAATATTTACCTTAAAATTGAAGCCTCTGCAGCGGTCCTCGTACACTTGTCCGGCCGAGGGACATCACTCCCATAGTTACTTGTGGGTATCGTGGGCTCTGGCACTGTGATTGGCCGGAGCCGCAATGACATCACTCCCCCGCATGCGCGCGGAAGACGCTGGCAATGCACACTAGCTGAAGCATCGGCACGAACATGCCATTACTTCAGTGTGCATGTGCCGATGCATGTGGCACATGCTGATACAGGGGATATCACCTAAACCATGCAGGTTTAGGTGATATCTAGCGTATCTATAGGTAAACCTTATTATAGGCTTACCTGTAGTGAAAAGTGGTTGTAAAGGGCTTACAACCACTTTAACCGTATGAACGGTAATGCCCAATTGAGGAGACCACAGGGGCAAGACAAACACTAGACCACATAATGGGATAAATGTTCCCAACCAAGGTATCCTTAAAGTTCTTTTGACAATTCTGTACAAAATGGTACATCTTGCATCTGATCTTTTTGCACTAAAACATACCCATCAACTTGCAAAAAGAAGCAAGGGAATTGGAAGATGTGACAACAAGATGGGAAATCCTACTTGGGGCCACAATATTTTTGACATTTTGTGCTCTTCTGTAAATGACCCTAGGTCTATCTGATAAGATTGACTCTAACATGGGGTCCTATAGGAAAATAACCCCAATCACAATGAATGATATTCTCCATCTTTTTATGGGAGAACCACCAATAACATACCAAGTGGAAGCACCATACCCCATATGGGGCCCCCTAGTTTTGTAACAATTCAAGTATTTACTAATCCCCTGATCCATCAAGCTACTGTGACAACAAATATACTTTCAAACAATACCTTCCCACAGCTCTTGAGTTACTATCAACAAGTCTAAGGCAGGTGGGTGTGGAAAC
Organism: Rana kukunoris; assembly: GCA_029574335.1. Taxonomy (NCBI): domain Eukaryota; kingdom Metazoa; phylum Chordata; class Amphibia; order Anura; family Ranidae; genus Rana; species Rana kukunoris. Next base: position 271,128,403 of record CM056053.1, read on the forward strand.
TTCCTCTTCTCATGAGCTTTCACAAATGAATACAAAAGAATCCTTCACACTAACTACTCTTGCAGCTCAACCCTGCCTATCTGACTTTCAGCCTCCAATCAGGCAAGACCTACAACCCCTCCACATTAAACTCAAATTTTTAAACCCCTTTTCTATTCTGTTTCTCCCCTTAGTCATACAGAGGTTGTTTTACTAAAACTGGAGAATGCAAAGTCTGGTGCAGCTCTCCATAGAAACCAAGCTTCCAGGTTTTATTGTCAAAGCTTAATTGAACAAACTGAAGTTAGAAGCTGATTGTCTACCATCAGGGCCAGGCCTTGAGGCGGGAGTGGGTGCAGGGGTGGCGCCGCGGTAACAGGGGGGATGCTGAAAAAATCCCCCTGTACTGCGCAGGCACAGTGCTTGCACAGTACGAACCACAACGGAGCCTCCAAAGTTAGCTGAAGATGAATAACTGTGTCACCTCTTACAGGGCACCTGCGCAATGACCACGATGCAGCAGCACGCTCCCGATGCTCAGGTATGCTGTTATCTTGTGCAAGAGGTGGGTTTATTACTGTTAAATGGTGTACGGGGCGGATAGCTCTGCAAGGGGCAGATGTATTACTGTTATATCGTGCAAGGGGTGGATGGCTACAGACGAGGGCAAATTTTAAAATGATGAACAGAGATGAAAAAAAAATTGGATGGCCGTTTTCAATACTTGTCAGAGTATATTGTTATTATGCTTATGTCTTACCCCCTTCACCACAGAATAGCTACAGGGGATGCATTTAAACATGAATTATGGATGTACACCATATAACAGTAATAAACCCACCCCTTGCAGATCCGCCCCTTGCACGAGATAACAGTAATACACCCGTCCCTTGCTCTGGGAATTTAGGATTGGTATTGTGTGGTTCAGTTTGCGGACATCGGCTCAGAATGAGGATCGGTTTGTTACAATGCGAGCCCGTCTGTGTACTGTGGCTCAGAACGAGGCTTGGTTACGCTGTTATTGTATAAAGGGAGGTGACGTGGCGCGCTGCCTGTGCCCCTGGACGACGTAACTCTATTACGAAATATGTAGGGAGGAGCGGAGCGATGTGCTGACGTCATCACCTGTCACTACTCGTACATCCAGACGGATGGGTTTGCCTGTTAGTGTCCAGCCGGCACAACAGGCTTAAGGCTCTTTTGTCGATGCAATTTTGTAAGTGTGCTACTGTGCTTTTATTCTTCTAAATAAATCATAAGGTTTTATACTATTGAATCATTATGTCTCTTACATGCCATGCCATTTCCACACGGGTTTGATCATCTATGGAGTGTGTTGACTAGTGGTGCAGCAAGTCTTGGGTGTTTCTGGAAATAAACTGTGATTTAAGATTAGCTTCTCCGGATCCTCTGTCATGGGGGATCACGGAGCTCTGGTAAGCAGGAATTCTTTCCATAACGGTGGTGGATTTTTACATTGGCTGTTTTCAACATTTGAGGAGTCCCTATTCATAGATGGACTTTATTAATTAATTTTTGCACGGGTGGACAGTTATTATTCACTCATTGTTTATGAACTATCATTTGTTATGTTCCACTGTATGAAAAAAAATGTTTATTTAAAATTCTTTACAGCTGATATATAAGTTTTGAATCATTCACTTGTTTTTTGTCTATTTTTCAGTATTTTGGTATTCACAAGTGGTACACTCAAATATGTATCATTTATAGGTTTAGCGCGACCCTATATTTTTTTCATATTTTGTTCACTGTATGAGTGTTTTACAGAAGGTTTGTTCTTTCCAGCATATGTTCATAGAGCAACTCTTGTGGCCTCACAAGTTTGCTGTACTTCTTAGCACAGTTTATTTTTTTCCTTTTTTCCATCTCTACCTCTTAAAACCTGTAGGACTGGAAAGACCGGTGCGCAGGTAGGAACAACTGTATACTCCCTAATACAAATGTGCATCAAAGCCAGCACCATGGTTACATCTTCTAAAACCAGTTCTTTTATAACTGCAAGGCAGAATCTGGGTCAGAGACACTTAAGCGTTCCAGCTTACACAGCCTTAGTCATAGAACAGGTTCAAGTACAGGTTGTTTTACATTTTGATTAAAATTAAAGTTATGTTGTAGGTAAAAGCATGAGTTACCTGAGGTGAGAAGATATGGATCCTTAACCACTTGTTACCCCGCCCACCATCATATGACGGCGGGCGGGTAACTCTATTGTCCTGACTGCAAGTCATATGACGTGCAGTCATAGAAAGCTGCTAGAGGCGCGCGCGCGCTGCCGGCGGCGCACCCGTCGCATCACTGAGAACCCCGTGCATGTGCCCGGTGGCCGCGATGGCCGCCGGGCACACGCGATTGCCGAGTAACTAGCTGTGACGTGGAGCTCTGTGTGTAAACACAGAGCTGCACGTCCCTGTCAGGAAGAGAGGAGACCGATTGTGTCCCTTGTACATAGGGACACAATCGGTCACTCTTGAATCTTTTTTGTCCTTCCCCATGCCAAAACTGTTTATTAAAAAAAATGAATTGCAAACGTGAAAATGGAGTGGCGTGAATGGGCTCGTAAACCCTCTGAAATTAAGTCATGCTATTTAGAGCAAAAATCTGGAACACTACCATCATTAGACTGACCACCTCAACATAATTGAAGCTGTGTGGGATCACATGAACACTCGGAAAAACGAAAAAGCAAGGAAAGTCAAAAGAAGAGTTATAGAAATTCCTGCAAAAACCTTATACTGCATCCATACTCTCCACAATACATTTTCTATTCTATTGATCCATCATGTGATAAAACATTTCAACTCTCTTAGGCAAATAGTTACCCAATGCTGGCAACTGTGTAATGTCACAACCATACGTTTAAAGAAGTTAATCATATGTAAAAACTAATTTTTAATAACAATACATTTTTCATTTCAGCTAAGGTCCAATAATTTTGGCAATTCGTTTTCATTAATTTCATTTTTCATTACTTACAATACAAAACTAATGCATTTTTAAAAAAATTTTTTTTAGATGAACAAGGCTTGTGGCAATATGGTCAAAAATGATGTTATTTCCATTGCATTTTTAAAGTCTATGGGCCAGATTCTCAGAGACGTTACACCTGCGTAAATGGATATGCGCGGTGTAATTGTAAATGTGCGCCGTCGTATCGATGCGCCGTAAACACAGAACCACATACGCCAGAAAATCTGCTTCGCCTGAGCGGCGAAAATGTTTTAAGCTAGCGCGGCGTAGGCGCATATTTACGCATTGCGCATCTTCAGCTCCCATTGAATTATCATGCAAATATGCAAATGAGGGAGATGCGCGGATTCCCGAAACTACGCGCGTTCGGCATAGGCTACGCTTGGTGCGCGTAACACGAAAGCCTGGAGTAAACTTACCCCTCATAAAAGCAGGGGTAACTTTGCTCAAGACCGTGTGCAAGTCAGCTGGAGAGCAACTACAGCAGCACCATAACGGACGAGCTGAGCAATCACACTTACTGGACAACACATTCGTATGCCAACATGCCAGGGGCAGGCATGGTCTTAGCACTACTAATGTATGCAGAGGAAGAGGCGCATAGAAGGAGGAGGAGGAGGAGGAGGAGGGGGGCACGTGAGAGGATCTACCAAGCGCGCATGAGCCTCTTTGGCATGGGTGATGAGGAGGTGTCTCGCATCTTCAGATTCAGCCCTGCTGCCATCCTGGAAATAACCACAGCCCTGCAGGATGACATTACCAGCCAGACATACCGCTCACATGCACTGCAGCCACTGGTCAAGGTACTGGCAACACTCCATTTCCTTGCCAGTGGATCATTCCAGCGTACAAGTGGAGTTGTGGCTGGGATGTCACAAACCAGCATGAGCAGATGTCTGCACCAGGTTATCCCCGCAATCCTCAGACGCATGTCCCACCACATCATCAGACCCACCACTGAGCAACTGCGGCAGAAGGCAATGACAGATTTCTACAGACTTGCCAGATTCCCACGCACCATCAGGGCCATTGATTGCACACATGTGGCACTACAGGCCCCCCGTGCCACAGAGCACATTTACCGCAATCGGAAGCATTGGCATTCCATCAACGTACAGGTGATAGCTGATGTCAAATACCTCATATGGCACGTCCGTGCCAAAGACCCCGGGTCCAGCCATGACAGCTACATATACCGTCAAAGCACCATCCCAGCAGATTTTGAGCAGAACATGTATGGGGACAGCTGGCTGGTTGGTGAGTGACATGGGTGGCAGGCATGACTGTCCCCCCCATGATGCACACATCACAAGGGGCACATGCACTACTAACATCCTCCTGTCTTTTCACTACCAGGTGATGCGGCATATGTACTTGGACCCCATCTCATGACTCCTTTCCGGAATCCCCAAACCAGAGGAGAGAGAAGATACAATGAAGCACACATCAAAACCCGTGCAGTGGTTGAGCGCACATTTGGCCTCCTGAAGTCCTTTTTCCAATGCCTAGATAGGTCCGGGGGTGCCCTGTTGTATTTCCCAAATTTTGTGTGTCAGATCATCGGTGCATGTTGCATTCTGCATAACTTTGCCATGAGAAAGGTCCTGCAGATTGCCCTACGTGATGACCTGACCCCCCAACCAGACAGCCCCCCCCCTGCCAGAGGAGACCTCATCTGCTGATGGAAGCGCAGTCAGAAGTTGCCTCGTGTTACGAATCTTTGACCGTTAAACACACACATTCATCATGGCACACAGACACGCATGCACACCACTGTGGTCCCTAGATCACACACACCACATCCACATCACATTGGATTAGCCCAAGTCCAGCATGTAGGACTTGGGAGCAGCAACGCCGCGTCAAGGCCCCAATGATGTTCCTGTCCATTCATACACCATTCACACAGCCGTGAGGATAACTTCTCCCCAACGGCCGAGGGTGACACCCCTTACTGGCAGGAGTGCCACCCCCACATTCACACACCATTCACACTGCACCGTGTGCAGTATCAATAAAAAAAAAAGAAAACCAGAGCAAAAAATAACATAAAAAGCTCTTCACCAGAGCAAAAAATAACATAAAAAGCTCTTCACCAGAGCAAAAATAACAATCCAAAAATTACTGGGCCTGGCGTGGGCTCTGCCTGGTGCCAAGGCTCCTGGCTCTCACTTGCCTGGGGGCAGCCTCAGGTGGGGGGGGGGGGTGGGGTATCAGGTTGAGGAGTAGCATCCCCACGTCCCTCCCTGGCTCCCTGCATGCCCTCCAAGGCGACCGATATGCGGGTCTGCACAGCTGTCTGCTCCTGAACTGCAAGCCGCAGGGCTTTGACCTCCCCCACAAGGTCTGAGGTGGTAGTCTGCAGTTCCCCCAGGCTGGTGACCGTCGCTGCACTGTTGCCAGCGACATCTAGGATGGCATCCGTTAGGTGTCCCGAGGAGGCCAGGCTGTCGGCCAGGCGCCTCATCTCCCCACCTCTGCAAGGTGCCGATTCTGCTGGTCCTGTTGTCTGCCCAGCTGTTCCGGCATGATCTTGGGAACACCCCTCGTCTTCCTAGTCGCCTTCCTGGGAGTGACTGGGGACCTGGCATATGGGGAGGATGTTGAGGGGCCGGAGATGAGGGGGATGGAATCGGAGGGACTGGAGAGGTTGGGGTTGGACACTGATGGGCTGGAGCTATATAGGGTGGTGGGTTGGGCTGGTCCGGGCAACCCATGGTCCTCCTCCAAAACCAGGTAGAGCTCCTGGTCCTGCTCGACAAGCTCCTCCTTAACCACCTCCTCCGTAAAGGTGTGCCCAGATCCCTCCAACAAGGCCTCTTCCAGGGGGGCAGCCAGAGGGACTGGATGCTCGGGGGATGGATCCGGACGGGCCCTGGCAGCAACAGATGGCCCTGCTCCGTCCTGCACATCTGTGGATGACACAAAAGATGCACATGTTGGTGGACCCACACACTTGGCACATGTTCCCTTCCACCCCCACACATGCTACACAACAGATAGTATATAAAAACACACTTACCTGTCCTCATGGCTGGCTTTTCAGACTCATAGCCCCCGACTCCCTCCACCTGCTCCCTCTGCAGGCAGCGGGCGACCACCTTCTCCTCCTCAGTAAGGCGGACGTTGCAGAGTGGGCCCCCTCCAGTGCCCCTGGCATGCTGAGCTCTCGTAGCCAGCTTGCCCTTCACTAGACGCCGCAGGTCATTCATTTTTTTCTGAATGTCCTGTGGTGTCCGGAACTCGTGTGAGAGGGCATTCACCTGGCAAGCCACCTTCATCAGAATTTCATCCCTCCGGGACTTGCTGGTCCGCTCACTGTCAGCACCATAGAGCCGCGAATCATATTTCTCCATGGCCGCAATCACGATGGCCCTCTCCTCTGGTGAGAAATTCTTCTTCCTCCTTTCCTTCCCAATAGCAGACATGGTCCTGCAAAAGTTTGCCCAGGCCAAACCAAAAAATGGGAGACTTTTGCGCTGCACGGGTGCATGTGTGGGCGCATTATTTATACGATGGGCCGGCGAATCGTAGGAAGACTTTTCGCATGCGCAGAGGGCATCCACCTCACGGCACGGGTCATCCACGTCACGGCGCGGGTCATCCACGTCACGGCGCATGCTCCGTTCGTTCCAGCGTTCATTTGCATGGGGTCACGCTTCATTAGAATGCATCACGCCCACTTCCCTCCTACTTTGGGTATACGCAGGCTTACGCCGATGAATTTCCACTACGCAGGCTCATCTTGGAACGCATTTGCTCAGGGAATACGGTACTTGCCTCTCTGCGTTACGCCGGCGTAGTGCATCTGAGATGCGCTACGCCTGCATAAATATGTGCGCATCTACGAAAATCTGGCCCTATGTATTTTGGGGGTATGGATAGTAGCAGGGGCGAATTGCCGCAACGTAACTGAGCTCTGTGCCATCGAGTCCCACTGAATCGGCTAGAAGCAGCACAATGCATCGCACAATGCTTCGCTGAATACACTGCCTTACTCCGGAGAGGTCAGAGAGCCAGCGGGTAAATATGGGGAAATACAAGAATCGTGGGGGACCCCGCAAACTTGACGAGTTTTGGAGCCCAGCCAGCACACCTGTGAAACAACATGGCGCTGATTCCTCCAGTTACACAGATGCTGGGAGACTGGCAGCGCGCCCCAGAGAAAGAGAGAGCTGCCATGCTAAGATGCACAACAGTGCTGCTGCCTTGGATGACATTAACAGCCCACTAAAATAAAGAAGGATTGTCTGTCTGAGGAACATGTAAATGACTCAGCAACTAAATCTGATATGATGTATATTGAAAATCCTTTTGCAGACAAATTAAATGCCCTCCCTACATAAGGGCATGCCATGATAGCCACAGATCTGAAAGAAACACTTTTGTCCTTAGGAGGAGCAATACAACAAGATATGAAATCTTACATTAACAAAACTAATGTGGAGATAAATGCATTAAGGGAGAAACTATGTAGATGGGGGATTTCTCGGCCAATGATTTTGTGGATGCCCATTTTGAGCTCGGAGGAAATAAAACACTGCAAACTAAAAGTGGCAGACCTTGAAGATATATCTAGAAGCAATAACATAAAATTCAGAGGTATTCCTGAAAATGTCAAGAATGCATATTTAAAGCAATTTTTGTGTAAAATGATGTCAGACCTACTTTCTCCAATTCCTCACCAGGAACTTGTAATCAATAGAGCCCACAGGCTGCCAAAGCCTCCTCACATACCAAAAATGGAAGCGATGGGAAGATTACAAGCATACAATGAAGTTTGCAGAAATGATGGGAGCATAAAATAGTACATGTTACGATGGCCCCGGGTGAGAAAAGAAAATTGGTTGGAGGTTTTTGAGGAAAGGGAGGTGGGGTGGAGTAAGGATTGAGGGGGGGGGGGGGTTCGGTAGATACATGTGTTTTGAGTATTCATTTATTTTTTATCTATATATGTTGAAGATGAAAAGAGAAACTCTTTTACAGTAAATATTTTGTATATGGAAATTTTTTTATAAAGAAAATATATATATATATATATATAAAATGTAAAATAGGACAAAGATACCATTCAACACTCTTCAAAAGACACTGAAAATTTCCTAGATTAAGTAAACTTACCAAAAATGTATCCTAATATTTTAGAAAGACTCAATCAACCAATCTCAGTAGAAGAAACCCTCAAAGTAATTAAATCTCTTCCAATACATAAGGTTCCAGGTATTGATGGACTATCTAGTGAATATTACAAAGCATTTGCAGAATCTTAGCACCATACTTAACTAAAATGTTTAAATGTGTAGTGTCTACTAACAAATTTCCTAAAGAAATGTTAGAAGCTGTAATCATTACCATTCCAAAACCTGGCAAAGATTCTTCTTTCCCCACAAATTAAAGACCAATATCCTTATTAAATTCTGATTTAAAAATATACACAGAAATACTAGCTAATCACTTACTATAAGTCATACCTTAACTTTGTAAAAATTACACCAGACAGCACAAGAAGAATGATCAATCTGATCAACCATGTGGAAAACGGACCTTATCAAAGTTCGGTTTTTCTCTCTACATGCATCCTTCGGGTAAACTATTTACCTCAGGCATCATGTCAAAAAACTTTAACCTAACTAATGGAACTAGACAGGGATGCATAATGTTTCCCTTAGCAATAGAACCACTAGCGGCTTCTATAATATCCAATGTTGGTATAAAAGGAATTCAAATTGGCAAAAAGGAGCACAAAATAGGATAATATGCTGATGATATAATCTTATCACTAAATAATCCTAATGACTCCTAGACATGTGCATTCGTTTTCGTCCGAATGCATTTTCGTCCGAATTTCAGGTATTTTTCGTTATCGTTTTAATAAACGATAACGAAAGCACAGAAAACGAAAACTGAAAGACCCAACATAAACAAATGCTTTATTTTTGTTTTAGTTGCGGTTGAATGTGCCTAACCTTAACTCTATTAGTCCAATATTATTCTACATAAAGAGAAAAGATTCGACATAGAGAGAAAAGATTCGACATTATAGAGACATGAAGAAGAGTCGATATAGAGAGAAAAGATTCGACATTATAGAGACATGAAGAAGAGTCGATATAGAGAGAAAAGTTTCGACATAACGAGACATGAAGATTCGACATAGAGAGACATGAAGATTCGACATAGAGAGACCTGTCTAATCTTTTTTTTTTTCTTAGAACATTGGACATACACCATAAGCCTTCAATGACAGATTTGACCTTAATTTGGATTTTCGGACAAATGCATTTTTTTTAAAGAAAAACATAATAAATAAATACGAATTTCGGGAGTAACTAAATACATTTATTTTTCGGACGAAAACGAAATTACGAAACAAAATATTTCAGTGTGCACATGTCTAATGACTCCCTACCAAATGTACAAAACACTTTTGATTATTTTGGAAAAGTGTCATACTATAAAATCATTTACAACAAATGTTATGTCCTACCCATGAATATGATAAAGGAAACTACTGTCAGCCTATGTGAGAAATGTAAGTATAATTGTGACTCACCTAGCATTCCATGCCTAGGAATTAATCTTACATTTCCTACAAACAAATTATACAAAGTTAATTATCCTAAACTTCTAGATCACATTACTAAAGACCTTCAAAACCTACAAAAGACTCAACTTTCCTGGATAGTGTAGATAGTTGCATTCAACATGAAAACTTTACCAAAAATCTGTTACTACTTTCGCTGCATTTCCATCCCCATGCTCATAAGATTTTTCACACAAGTGAATGCAAAAATAAGAAATCTTATATGGAACGGAAAAAAACCTAGAGTAGCATTTTCAATATTAACATCCTCTAAAGGCAAGGGAGGTATGAACCTAACTGACATCCAACTATACCATTATGCTACGCTATCAGACCAAATGAAACACTGGTTTATTCCCACTAACGATAAATTATGGTTACCTATTGAAAAAAGGTCTACTACAGGTAATGACATATTTGGAAAAGAGCAAAAACAGACACAGAGGGCCAGATTCAGCAAGACTTGCGCTGGAGTAATTCGATATGCGCCGCGTAACTGTGATTATGCGCCGTCGTTTCTATGTGGCCGTACCCACCAAACTAGATGCAACAGAAAACGGGCCATTTCCGATCGGCTTAACTTTCCGACGCCAGAGTATCGTCAGCGCATAATTTCGCTTGGCGCATCAGTCGCGCCTATTGATTTCCCCTGCAAATATGCAAATGAGGGATATTTCCCGATTCGCGAACGGATTAGCACCATACGCTGGCTACATGCGCCGCGCGTATCTCATCCGTCCGACGCAAAGTTATTTCTACAAATAGCTGCTTTATCTTTACTCCAGACGGCCACAGGTCAGCAGGAGAGCAGCTACAGCAGCGTTACCGACGATAAGAGCTAGCTGAGCACCCCCACTTGCAGGACAACACCTCTGTCCATGCTTGTCTGTCAACTTTTACAGCCATGGAGGAAGACATCATAGGTCTCCATAGCCGAGATGACGGCTGACAGCTCCTGGCCTTTAGAGTTCAGCTTTCTCCTGTGTGTTTGCGGAGAACGGGAGCAGCCATCTCAGAACAAAAGTAACTTCACTGCGGGGAGGGGGAACAGGATATACTTTAGTGCCGGAATGGCGCATCTACGGGCGCATTTAAACGCCCAACGGAACGCATTGCGCTGACGTTTCCCGTGAAGTGGTGCCAACGGAAGTTGTGAGCATGCGCACAAGGGGGCGAGTGAAGCCTCACTTACTGCGCATGCTCCGTGGATGATGCGCTGAACGTAAGCCTCTGCGCTGGGCTCCGCCCATCATTTACATATGATCACACCCACTTCCACTTGCGTCGGGTTACGCCAGCGCATTATCGTTACTCTGGCGCAAGTTTACACGCAAGTGCTATGTGAATAACAGTACTTGCGCCGAAAGTGTCGGCGGAGTAACATAAATGAGAAACGTTACTCCAAAGTAAAGAAGCGCCCATCTACCTGAATCTAGCCCAGAGTCTGCATGTCAGCAGACTGCGGAACTACAGAGCATAGCTTTCAGAGAAAGAGAAATCTGCCAAAACAGTTTTTTCAAGTTCGAATGGGGCTGTTTGAATGGGTGGGTTAGGATCTCCAATCCTGTGTCCAGATCTTACAGACAGCCAACAGGTTGTGTTCCCAGGTGCACACAGCCCATATACTGAGGGCCTAGTGAAAGCAGAGAGTGGGAGGAAGGTGGAGTGTGTGCAGATAGCTGCTGTTTCAAGACACTGTGTATGGAAAGCTTTCTGCCCTGTGAAAGACTACATCCCTGGTGTGGGGGGACTTCGTGTCTGACGGACAGGGAGGCTGGTTGGTGACTAGCAAGTCCAAGGGGGCTGAAGGAAGTCCTGAAGTCTGGGAGACAGTGGGCTGGAGAATCCTGTTGAGGCCAGGATTGGGCCAGGTTTAGCAGGTACTGTAAGGCAAAGTAAGCCTAGGAGCCAGGAGATTTGGCATTTTTTTATGGTTATATGAACTTTACTGGAGAAGAACCCCTGCATGGGAAATCCTATGTGTGAGCTGTTATTTGATTTCCTTTAAATAAAAATGGGCTGCCATGCCCTCAAACCTGACAGCCGACTGATGTGTACTCGCTAAAAAACGCATTTACCACTTGAGTTAAACACCCCCATATTACAATATAACAACCCGTTTATAATATGGAATTATTTCACATCTAATAAAGATGTGACAACTAAAGGCGATTCACGTACATTCGCGCATTTCTTGGCAGGAGTAGCGCACCACCTTTATGTTAGACCAGCGCAATGTAGAGGCGCAATTACCGTATCCTCGTAGTATTTGCGCAGAAATTTGCGCCGTTGCAACGTAATTTCCGAGGCGTAAGGCGGAGTAATTTAAATTGGGAAGGACGTGGGCATGTTCTATTGAAATGAGCCGTGACCCCATGCAAATGAAGGGCCGGCCGGATTGCGCATGCGCACATGAAGCAGACCATGGTCAACACCTCTCTGCGCATGCTCACAACTCGGCACGGCGCAATCAGTGAAATTGGACCTAGGCCCAGTCAACTTAGTGAGCTACACAGAGAGCTTAAATAGACAGAGACAAATGCACTTCTTTCGCCAAAGTACATCCCTTTGTATCCCTCCCTATACAGCAAGGTGCTTTTGTTCTGTTGTGTGTTCGCGTTTGTCGGTTTGTGACTTGTGTTTGATATATTTCTTGACTGTTTAGTATAGTGTTTTTGATAGTGGTTTTCAGAGTGTTGTTTGGTGACTGTTTTTGATACTTTTTTGCTGTCTGCTTTTTGGTGTTTGTTTTTTGGTGTTTGTTTTTTGGTGTCTGATTTTTGGTGATTGTTTTGGTTCCAGGTTGTACAAGGCCTCGTACACACGATCAAATCTGTCCGCTGGAAACGGTCTGCTGGACCGTTTCAGCAGACAGATTCGATCGTGTGTACTGCCGAGCCGACGGATTTGGCCAACCGACAGATTTCAAAGCATGCTTTGAAATCTATCGGGTGGGAATCCGTCCGCCCGACATGTCTGCTGGTTAGTACACTTACCAGCAGACATGTCGTCCCGCACCGCCGCCGAATGGATTCGGCGCATGCGCGGAAGTGTTTTACTTCCTGGTGCGGTGACGTGGCGGGGTCAACGTCACCGCCACGTCACCGACACGTCAGCGCGCCGTCTGCTGGTGGGGATTTTGGTTTGCTCGTGTGTACACGTGAGCAAACCAAAATCCCAGCAGACAGATTTGTTCAAATCTGTCGGACAGACAGATTAGAACAAATCTGTCTGCTCGTGTGTACGAGGCCAAAGGAAGCGAAAGATACATTTTTCTTTAGGGGAGAAGGCAATTCTTGCCAGGGCGATTACACAATATGGCCGGTTCCTGCACGGCCCGGAGAGTGCCAACACCACCCCGGCCAGGAAGACACAGATATTGCAGCAAATTACCGACCTGGTAAAGACGTTTGGGGGGGAGACCCGCACACGCCAGGGGGGCGCCAAGAAGATCAATGATCTCCGGCGTGTGGTCCGTGGAAAGCTGGCCAAGATTGCTGCCCATGCCAGGGCCACTGGAGGGGGCCCGCCATGCCCTGTTAGGCTGACTGAGGATGAGCATGCGATGGCCCAGACCTTCAACAGGCAGCAAGTGGAGGGGCTGCCTGGCTTTGACTCCAGTCATGAGGCCGTGAGGCCAGGTAAGTTTTTTTTTTTCTATCTGGTGTGTAGCATGTGTGTGGGGGGGGAAGGGAATATGTGCCAAGTGTGTGGATCCTCCAACCTGTGAATGTTTTGTGTCATCCACAGATGGGCAGGAGGGTGCTGGGCCATCTGGCCTGACCGCACCATCCCCAGGACAACAGCCTGATGAAGACCCCCAGACAAGGCCAGAGTCTTCTGAGGAGGTTGAGGAGGAGGAGTTGGAGGAGGAGGTCATGTCAGGGAATGACTTGTTATTTTTGGAGGAGTCTTCCCCTTTGGCTGGCAGCAGCCAGGCCTTCATCCGGGGTAGCCCCTCCCACTCCTCCCCCAACAGGGCTCCCCTCCCAAGGGTCTCCCCTTCTCCCCGGCCACAAGCCTCATCTGGGGGCCCAGAAGACCAGGGGGGTGGCCGAGGTTCTGCCTGCCAACCTGAGAAGGGACCAGGCCCTTCAGATCCGCCATCTGGGACAGGTCAGCCAGACTTTGGTGCGGATGGAGGAGAGCCTGTCCTCCATAAAGGATACGCTTGGGGACATGGCCTGCAACTCCCTGGCCCTGATCAATTGCCTAAATGAACACCAGGCTACCACAGCAGGCATTGGTCAGGATGTGAGGGCCCTCGTTCAGGATGTGAGGGCCCTCACCCAGGCTATCCAGGCCAATACGGCAACAATAAATACTGGCCTGACCAGAATTGACGTGGCCATGGAGGGCAGGCCGCCAGGTGGGCAGAGACCAGGGGATGCTCCTCCTTCCCCAGATTACTCCCCCCAAGAGGCGTGGGTCATGCCAGCGGTGGTAATTTTTTTTTTTTTTGCTGGACATTTTTTTTGGGTGCTGGTCATTTTTTCTTTGGGTTGTGAATGATTTTGGAATGTGGGGGTGACATTCCTGCCGGAAAAGGGGTGTCACCCTCATTTGTGGTTGAGAAGGGTTCCCCAGGATCAGGGAGAAGTGATCCCCAGGTCCGTGTGAATGGTGTATGAATGTACAGTGACATAATTGGAGCCGTGGCGTGGCGTTGCTGCTCACAAGTCCTGCTTGGTGGGCTTGTGCCAATCCAATTTGATGAGATGTGATGTGTCTGTGCTAGCGACAACAGTGGTGTGCATGCATGCATTCTCATTGTGCCATGATTAATGTGTGTGTTCAACGTGCAAAGATGCCTAATGTGAGCTGTCTCCTGGCTGCTCTTCCCTCAGAAGATGGGGTAGCCTCGGTTAGGGGGGGATTGTCAGGTCATCACGTAGGTCAATCTCCAGGCCCTTTCTCACTGCGAAGTTGTGCAGCATGCAACATGCACCGATGATCTGGCACACAAAGTTTGGGGAATACAACAGGGTACCCCCAGACTTATCCAGGCAACGGAAACATGACTTCAGGAGGCCAAATGTGCGCTCCACGACTGCACGGGTTTGGGCGTGGGCTTCATTGTATCTTTCCTCTCCTGGGGTTTGGGGGTTCCGGATAGGAGTCATGAGATGGGGTCCCAGTGCATATGCAGAGTCACCTGGAAGGGAAAAGACAGGAGGATGTTAGTAGTGCATGTGCCCCTTGTGATTTCGGCATCATGGGGGGGGACAGTCATGCCTGACTTCCATATCACTCACCAACCAGCCAGCTGTCACCATACATGTTCTGTTTGAATTCCATTGGGATGGGGCTATGATTGTATATGTAGCTGTCATGGCTGGATCCGGGTGTTTGGCACAGACGTGCCATATGAGGCATTTGGCATCAACTATCACCTATACGTTGATGGAGTGCCAATGCTTCCGATTGCGGTATATGTGCTCAGTCTCACGGGGGGCTGGAGTGCCAAATGTGTGCAATCAATGGCCCCCACAGTGCGTGGGAATCTGGCAATTCTGTAGAAATCTGTCATTGCCTTCTGCCGCAGGTCCTCCTGGGTGGGTTTGATGATTTGGTTGGCCATGCGTCTGAGGATTGCAGGGATAACCTGGTGCACACATCTGCTCATGGAGGATTGTTACATTCCAGCCACCACTCCACTTGTTCTTTTAAAAGAGCCACTGGCAAAGAAATGGAGTGTTGCCAGGACCTTGACCAGTGGCTGCACTGCATGTGAGCGTTGTGTTGGGCTGGTGATGTCCTCCTGCAGGGTTGTGGTTAATTCTATGATGGCAACAGGGGTGAATCTGAAGATGCGAGACACCTCAGAATCACTCATGCCAAAGAGGTCTATGCGTGTGCGGTATATCCTCTCCTGTGCCCTTCTCTGTGCCCTCCTCCGTGCCCTCCTCCTTCTGCGCTCCTCTAAAGTCAGTAGTATAGCTATGAGCATGGATGCCCCTGGCATGGTGGCATACAGATTGTTGTCCTGCAAGTGTGGCTGCTCAGCTCGTCACTAACAGTGTTGCTTTAGCTGACATGTAGACGGATTGTCTAATTTTAGGAAAGCTTTTATATTGCCTAATTTTAGACAGGACGTGCAGCTGATGCGCACAGCGCGTAGCCTGCGCTGCACCAACTTACTTTTGTGGATCGCTGTAACTCCCTCATTTGCATATTTGCCTAGCAAATCAATGGTGTGTCTAGCGCATTTTTTGCGCGCACGATGCGCCGGTCTAACGAAATTACGTTGGTCTAAAAAGTCTAGATTTATGGCGTATATCGTTTTGGGGATACGGCATAACGATACGCAGGCACATATTTCCAATTACACTGGCGCATCTCCTGATACTCCAGCGTAATGGCTTTTTGAATCTGGCCCGTAGTCTTTTTCTATACAACACTCTACAACTATCCCAAGTATTGAAGAACCCGAACATGATAAAGTGGGAAAGAGAACTATCTCAAACATTTTCTGAGGAATCCTGGTATAAAGCCATTATAATTATTATCACAGCCTCCTCCCAAAAAATACAAAAAAATACTAAATAGATGGGGCCAGATTCACAAAGCACTTACTCCGGAGTATCACGAGTTAGGCACGCGTAAGTCTAAAAATGCACACGCTTATCTATGCACCGTATCCCCAAAACGATATACGCCTGAAATCCACATTTTTTAGACCGACGTAATTTGGTTAGACCGGTGCAGCGTGCGTGCAAAACTGCACTAGACACACCATTGATTTGCTATGCAAATATGCAAATGAGGGAGATACACCGATCCACAAAAGTAAGTTTGTGCGGTGCAGTCTACACGATGTGCTTATCAGCTGCACGGCCGGTCTAAAATTAGGCAATATAAAAGCTTGCTTAAAATTAGACAATCCGTCTACATGTCAGCTAAAGCAACACTGTTAGGGACGAGCTGAGCAGCCACACTTGCAGGACATTAATCTGTATGCCAACATGCCAGGGGCACCCTTGCTCATAGCTATACTACTGACTTTAGATGAGCGCAGTAGGAGGAGGGCACGGAGGAGGGCACGGAGAAGGGGAAGGGAGAGGATCTTTGTCAGGTATATCCGTGGGGTGAGCCCAATGGTAATAGGCCCCCCTTTTGGCTGGAATTAGGGAGCAATTGGAGAGATACCCTGTGTTAATAGGAGGATAGATATTGGTTCCTCAGCTTCAACTAATTTCAGTGAAATTGAGTAAAGGTGGATTAATTAGGTCAGGAGCCTGTGCAGGCCAGCAGGCCCAAAGATTGCTAAAGTAAAATGATCCTATGCTGCTGTAAGGATGCCAGTTGTGACCGATGCACCCTAAACCATATAAAACAAAGAAAAAAATGTGTCTCTAGAGTCTAATAGGTAGGAATCCCTACTAGTGTGGTTGATTACACTAGTAACCACTAGAGATCCCTCCAATACCCTTTTTGTGGGAATAGATAAATATCAGGCTCACTGGAGGGGGAGTTCGATGGTACGCAAGATTTCCAAGCAAGAAATGGCTTGGATATACAGCCTTACAGACTCAATATAGTCACTGACATCAATGCCTTTATTAACAGTTCTTGAAGAGGTTTAACCAGCTGTTCTTTGCCATGTTGGAGTGAGTTTTAACATTTTTGGTTATTTTGAATACCTAGTATGGAGACCTACCAACCAAGATTGGGAATGTAGGGCCATTGAGAATGTTGGGACATTTTTTCATTCTGTTTTTCATTTTTCCATACTCTTTTGTGCTGAATGTACTGTACTATGTATTGACAAGTCCCTCCCGGCTGATGTAATTATTAATGCATAGTTTTAATCTTTTTTATATGTGAATCTCACTGGACTCAAAATGTTTCATATGCCTTATTTGATTAGATGTCTTGTGTCTATGGGATTTTCGTGCGTGATCCTTATTGACACCAGTATACCATTTAGCCCCTGACGTGGTGAACCTGGGACAGGGGATGTAATACCTAGGTGGTATTATCCGGGTTACACCTTGGTCTCATGCTGCCCATATGGGGCCATTTTTAATTGTTCTCTTTTTTAAATAAGTTTGTTTTTTAATAACAATTTTTATTTTCAACACAGAGCGTAGCCTGTTTTGTTGCTGCGGGCCCGCTCTGTGTTGTATTGTTTACATAGCGCCGCGCAGTTCGACACGCCCACCCGGTCGAATCCGACGGGGTTTAGGAGTGAGGCTTGGTTTCTCTGCCTCCATTCTGCGCGCACGTGGGCCTCAGCGGCGTGACCACTTCCATATCGAGGCTTGTTCCTCGTGGTGACGTGGCACGCCTTGCATGCGCGCTCGACGGTAGTGACATTGAGGGCTGGCGTTTTTATATAAGTTTAGGGGGTGATGCAGTGGCCACCCGTGCCCTTTGAAAAAGTGATATCTCACGAAACTAGTCAGGGCGGACCGAGCGGCACACTGGCATCACCCCCTGGACTGCTCTACGTTTCCTACCAAGATCTGCATACAACCGGCCGGTGCTGCAGATTTAAGGCTGTTATTCCAACTGCAAATTGTGAGTTTTTAACCCATATGAATTTTAAAAAAACAATACATTTTAAAACGTTTTTACACTATCGAGGCATCCTTGTCTCTTTCCAATTACATGTTAAACATCACCTTTGGAGTCACTGATTAAGGGGATGATCCATACCAGGCTGTCCACTTCTCGAGAAGCCCAGCAGTTTGCTATACACTACATGCGACTTGTGGTCCCCTGTAATTAAGGGACCCTTTCGTTCTGGTAAGCAAATTCGCATGCTTTTTGGTGGAGGTCTCCATTGGATTATCACCTATCAACATAAGCCATAATGTATTGCGCAAGCTCACATTGATTGGGACTCTTTTCACCTGGGTGGAAATGATAATACATTTTCTTTCCCCCTACCAATGAGAAATTTATGATTGATTAGTAGCTTTATGTCAAAGAGAGGCTGCAACACCGCTCCAGGTGATACAATAGCTGTACTGAAGATCTGGTGCTGGTCCAGTTAGTGAACTAAAAGACTGTCAAAGTATGAGCAAAAGAGGTCACCGCACTCCAATCTTCAGAAGTATGAATGCTTTAAGCTTTATGTACTTATCTAATTTGCTTCCTACATGTTACCTGACATGCATTTACCTATTTTCTCTATATTACCTGTTTACAGTGTGTTTCTGTTGGGGTAAGCGGGGTCCATATATCTAAATGTAACCCCGACTACTGTTTAATATATGAAGGCTTCTATCTTCTAGTGTATTAACTTGTTATAACTCAAAATATTGATATGTTAAAATTTATCATAGAACATCCTATGATATCTGTATCCTGTAAAATTATGATTTTCTTTACTACAAAAAAATTTAGAAAGTTGAAAAGTTTAGGTATTTTTTAGTCTCCGAGAAAGAGGCAACAAGTTAAAACTCCTGTCCTGTGTTTTTTTTTTAGCTGACAGTGTCCCATTGGGGAGATTTCTTCTAACTTCCTGTCCTGGACATATACCACCTGTTCTAGTTATAACTGTAAAATTACAGGTCCAGATGGGTTTACAGCGTTTTATTTTAAAAGGTGTAGGGAGATTTTGATCCCCAAGTTGTGTCAATATTTTAACGGACTAGCAACCGAATACGAAATGGGCAGGGAGGCTCTAGCAGCCACGATAATAATAATTCCGAGGGAAGGCAAAGACGGAATGCTATGTTCTGGATATAGGCCGATTTCATTGCTTAATACAGACACAAAATTGTACGCAAAAGTCTTAGCAGAACGAATGAAGGGGCTGATGACCACACTGGTCCATCAGGACCAGGTGAGATTCATCCCTGAAAGAGAGGGGAGGGACAATGGGGTGAGAGGATTGTTACTCCTCTGAAAGATGAAAGAGAAAGCGTCCCCAGGTTTACTCCTGACGATTGATGCGGAAAAAGCATTTGACAGGGTAGACTGGGGACTCATGATACAAACCCTGGAAACCATGGGTATCGGACCTAGGATTATCCAGTGGATTAAAACACTGTATCATCACTCCTCTGCAAGGATAAGAATACATGGCAGGCTATCCACAGTATTTGAGATGAAAAACGGTACGAGACAAGGTTGCCCCCTCTCTCCGCCCTTGTTTGTGTTGTCCTCCCCTCCTGGCTAGTGTCCGAAATAACCCCGACGTGAAAGGCGTCAAAGTGGATGAAGAGGAACACAAACTCTCAGCCTACGCAGACAATGTATTGTTTTATATTGTCAATCCCAGGACTACAACCCCAAATTTATTAAAAATTCCTAAACAGTACGGGAGATCTCAAATTTTAAAATGAATGTAACTAAGACCGAGATTCTAAATGTTAATATTAGTAAATTAGAAGAACGGCTCTTAAGGGAGGAGTTTAGGTTCCCTTGGCAGAAGGAACTTAAATACTTGGGGCCAGATTCAGAAAGACTTGCGCTGGAGTATATCGCTATGCGCCACGTAACTGTCAAGATGCGCCGTAGTATCTATGCGCCCGTACCCACCAAACTAGATGTGACAGAAAACTGGCTTTCTCCGACCGGCTTAACTTTCCTTCGCCAGAGTATCGTAAGCACATATTTTCGCTTGGCACATTCCTATAAATAGCTGCTTTATCTTTACTCCTGACGGCCACAGGTCAGCAGGAGAGCAGCTACAGCAGCAGCGTTACCGACGAAAATAGCAAGCTGAACAACCAAACTTGCAAGGACAACACCTCTGTGTGCCAACATGCCAGGGGCAGCCGTGGTCCTAGCACTACTAATGGGTCCCCCGGTACGGAGGAGGCGGGCACGTGAGAGTATATACCGCACGCGCATGAGCCTCTTTGGCATGGGTGATGAGGAGGTGTATCGCCTCTTCAGATTCAGCCCAGATGCAATCCTTGAACTAACCACAACCCTGCAGGATGACATCACCAGCAAGACACACCGCTCACAAGCAGTGCAGCCACTGGTGAAGGTCCTCGCAACACTCCATTTCCTTGCAAGTGGATCATTCCAGCGTAACTCCTGCTCGGGGACAACAGGCTCCTCCTCAACCACCTCAGCAGGTGAGGTGTGGGCACTCCCCTCCACCTCGGTGTCTTCACCACCCAGGGGGTCGGGCTTAAGATGCAGTTGTGGGGATGGGGTGGACTGGCCGCCGGCAGATGATGGCCCAGCTCCGTCATCTGTGGATGACACAAAGCAGACATATGTTGGTGGTCCCACACACTTGGCACATTTACCCCCCCCCCCCCACATGCAACACACCAAATAGGGGATAAAAAACACTTACCTGTCCTGGAGCCTTCCTCCATGGAATCATATCCCGGTACCCCCTTCAACTTCTCCCTCTCCAGGCAGTGGGCGATCACCTCCTCCTCCGTGGTCAGGCTGACCGCACATGGGGGTCCAGCCCCCGTGCTCCTTTCATGCCTCCTGATAGTGGCCACCTTGCCCCGGACTTTGCGCCTCAAATCGTTTATTTTTTTGGCTATGTCCGCAGCAGTCCAGGTGGAATAGCCCAAAATGTTGATCCTGCCAGCAATGCTCTCCAGGATGGCCTGCTTCCTATCCCAGGTTGTCTTGCGACTTTTCCTGCCATGGAGGAAATCATTGTAGGTTTCCATCGCCGAGATGACTACAGACAGCTCCTGGGCATTAAAGTTGAGGTTTCTCCTTTCTTTGCGGGGAACGGGAGCAGCCATCGCACAGCCAAAGTTACTTCCCTGTTGTGGGGGGGACCGGATATACTTTTGCGCCGGAAAGGCGCATCTGCGGCCGCTTTTATTGCACATTGCGCTGCCGTTTCCCATGAAGTGGTGCCGACGGAAGTTGTGAGCATGCGCACAGGGGAGCGAGTGGAGCCCTCCCTCACTGCGCATGCTCCGTGGATAATGCGCTGAACGTAAGTCTCTGCGCTGGGCTCCGCCCATCGTTTACATATGGTCACACCCACTTACACTTACGTCGGGTTGCGCCATCGCATTTCCGTTACTCCGTCGCAAAGTAACGAACAAGTGCTTGGTGAATACTGTACTTGACTCACTAGTTCGTGTCAGCATAACGTATATGCGCTGCGCTACGCCGGAGAAAATATGCACGTATCTACCTGAATCTGGCCCATAGTTATTAAACTCGCTAACTCAATCAAGAAAACATATAAAATAAATGATATCCCCCTTTTAGATTAAATAAAAACGGAAATCAAAAGGGTAATAAATAGACCAATATCATGGATAGGATAAATTAATATCCTGAAGATGGTCCTCCTCCCAAAAATTCTGTATAAATTCCAGATGATACCAGTAGCATTGCCACAACCATATCTTAGGCCGCGTACACACGATCGAATCTATCTGCTGGAAACGGTCTGAAAGACCGTTTCAGCAGACAAATTCGATCGTGTGTACGGGCGGACAGACAGATTTTTCCAGCAGACAGATTTTAAAGCATGCTATGGATTCGACGCATGCGCGGAAGTGTTTTACTTCCTGGTGCGGTAACGTGGTGGCGTCAACGTCATCGCCACGTCACCGCGCTGTCTGCCGGTGGGGATTTTGGTTTGATCGTGTGTACAGTGATCAAACCAAAATAGCCCAGCAGACAAATCTGATCAAATCGGTCTGTCCGACCGATTTGAACAGATTTATTTAATGGTGTGTACGTAGCCTTAGAGTTCTCAAAACTTTGTTAATGAATTTTATATGGAAGTATAAAAAACATAGAATCTCTTTCTTGGTATTGAAACAGGAAAAAAAACACGGCGGACTTGCAGTCCCAGATATTAGAAAATGTTATAATGCGTTGGTCTTGTCTCAGGTCGTGGAGTGGGCCAGAGATAATCAGGAAAAAAGATGGGTAAAGATAGAAAACGCACTGTCTAAAACAAAATTGGGAAGCATAATTTGGAACCCCCCTCAGTATAAAGCACTGGACGAGAAAACCCATGATTTAACACGTAATGCACATAAAATATGGGATATGTTGCACAAACAAATAGATAGGGACTATAACTCACCTCTTAGGCCTCGTACACACGATCGGACATATCCGATGAAAACGGTCCGCTGACCATTTCCATCGGATATGTCCGATCGGGAGTTTGATCCGATGGCGTGTACACACCATCGGATCAAATTCCCCGCCGCCGGATGGCGCGGTGACGGGGCGGTGACGCGGCGGTAACGTTGACGCCGCCACGTCACCGCCACGTCACCGCACCAGGAAGTTAAACACTTCCGCGCATGCGCTGAATCCATTCGGCGGCGGCGCGGCGGTGGTGGGGGACGACATGTCTGCTGGTAAGTGTACTAAACAGCAGACATGTCGGGCGGACAGATTCCACCGGATAGATTTCAAAGCATGCTTTGAAATCTGTCGGGTGGAGAAATCTGTCCGCTAGCCCATACACACGAGCGGAGATGTCTGCTGAAACGGTCCATCGGACCATTTTCAGCAGACATATCCCCTCGTGTGTACGAGGCCTTATAGATTTAAAGAAAAATTAATACTTTGCACCGGGAAAAGAAATAGTGTGTGAGAACTGGATAAAAAAAGATAAAGCACAGTTAAGAGATATAATAAAAAAAGGCATAATTACACCATTTCAGGAGTTAAAACACAACGAGGAATTAATGTTAATTGATGAGTGGCAGTATCGGCAGTTGTGCCAATTTGTCCAAAATTTACCCCAGCCATTAAGGTCAGGGGAACAGCTTACACCATTGGAACGGTTATGTGCTACGGATAGATCCAAAGACATTATTTCAAGGCTTTACAAACTACTACTGGCAGTGGACGAACTGGAGATGCCCCCGTTCATCAAAAAATGGAAAAGGGAGTTAGGAACACAGATGGATAAAACCACTATAGGGAAAATTATAAAATGTACCCACTCCTCGGCCTTGGACAATAGGACCCCAGAAATGAATTATAAGTCTGTAGCAGGTTGGTATGCAACACCAGATAAATTGAGCAAATTTAAAGAGGGACAGTCGGCGGACTGCTGGCGAGAATGCAAAAACTACGGGCACAATAGCCCACCTGTGGTGGAACTGCCCAAAATTAAACATTTTTGGGAGAAAAACCTTAGGTCTGATAAAGGTATTACCAAGAGGGAGATAAAAAAAAGATCCATAGATAGTACTATTTCATGGAGGAGAGGAAGCGGTGAAACACTACAAAGAGTCCTTGATACCACACTTGTTAAATGCGGCTAAAAGGTTGATCCAAAAACGCATAATATGAAGGACTGAAGTATAGTATCGAGGAGGAAAAAACAGGATACAAATTTAAATGAGAATATTGGAAGGAATTTAAGAAAACTTGGAGCTATGCGGAAAACCTAAGGCCTAGCCTGAGTTGGCGTCAGGGTAGGAGAAATAACAACGAATGGTTTAAAGAATTTAAATCAGAAGGTAGAAGGGGGGAGGTAAGAGGGTTAAATGGGAATTTTCTAAACGGTTTCATATGGTCATATATATTTGATATTTTTTAAACTTCGAAATGTAATGGAGTAATACGATTGGAATTTTTTGATATTAAATAAATAAAGAATTAAAAAAAAAAATAACTGTATAATTTGGGATGTCCCATCACTCCTGTCTCAGGATTATTGGTCACCAGGACAAACAGATATGGTGAATATAGCCAGAGGGAACATAGAAAATAAACCTGACAGGGGTTATAATTCTTCCCCACTATGTCCAAAACTAACAAGAAAAAGACTTACCCTAACATAGTTTTGGAAATCTATGGATGTCCCTAACCTTACAAGATTAAACACCCATGCACATTATGAGCTAATGTTAGCTTGCAATTTTTTTTACTATGAATCGATTTAAGAAATACTGTTTGGATTACCCATCCTAAAACTTCTAAAATTTTAAAAATTTTCCTGAATTCTACCAGAACACTTTCTCTGTACTGTGCTCATAGTGAAAATAAAACTAGTGGAAAACACTTATTCATCATTTTGTTACTTTTGCAAGCACTGACTTATTAAACATCCTTTGGTTTGGGTTCTATTTTCCACTGTATCAAACTATTATGTGGAAAGATAAAAAAAAATTCTGTTACTGTTTTTTTGAATAAATCACTCCATCACGAGCGAGGTCTGCTACCCAATTTTCTGATATACATCCTGAGACATCATCACAGAACAACCAACATGCTTCATAGAAAGCTGCAGACAGGAATCAGTGTACTTCTTACCAATCTATTGCTTGTTGCCTTTGGGAAGAACGGTTTCTGCACAAAGCTCACCGGGTCATTTTTTAGAAGGCTTCTTGTGGCGTTTATAAAAAAGGAAAGCAACAGAGGGGTGCCCAAACTAAGTGCGAGCATTAATAATATCCGTTTATTAAAAGCAGGAGGAAGGTCAACTCAAATTTTAGTAGTCAAGTAAGCATATGTAAAATCTTTCTGGTCGTCTTCAGGTGCTCCCTAGTGAGATAGCAGCATCAGGCAGGGGAACTGTGTTTGTGGATTAGAATAGGAAGCAGCTGATCGCTACATTAACCAGCATGGAATGTAAGATGGCGCTGGACTGGACAATACGTCACTACGGAGACTGTGCTGCTGTAAAAGGCGTGCAGGGGTAACGCATTTTGAAGCTTTCGCTTCTTTTTTTTACATTCTTTTTTTATATATAAATGATATTTGATTTTCGACTTATATACAACACAGCTTGTCAGTCAATATTACATTTTAACAACCATTCTTTAAAAAATAATAATAATACATCCCCCCTCTGAGCAACAACCACCCACCCCAAGAAGCTTCTGCTTCTTCGTCAGAACTCAGCGGATGCTTTGAAACGTGTTTCCGCCCCTTTTATATCTACACAGGGCCGGCGCTAGGCATAGGCAAGTTAGGCGGCTGCCTAGAGTGCCAGGGTAGGGGAGGCGGCAAAATCCCCACTCGCTGGGGATTCGGATCATTAAAATACCTCCCAGACAGTTGTTTTTAAAAACCATGTCTAATTGGCGCCACTCACATCACCTTCACCACTCTATTACCAGCCTGCAGTGCCATCAAGCAGCGGTAGTGAGATGAGGAGAGAGAGTCGGGACAGCAGCTGACAGTGGCTGGAAGTGCTGCATGATGGTGGAAATGGTGGGTGAGATGGTGACTGAAGGCTGAAGCCCTACATTCAAGTCCTGGCTTGCCGCCGCAATGTCCGATCCCCCACGCCTCCCCCTCCTCCA